>OX393559.1:64400355-64645355 GCA_947650365.1 Chamaelirium japonicum | reverse complement strand
TTCCGGGCTTTTGGGCTTGATCGGAGTCGAAGGTTTGTTGGAGCCGACGGGGTAGTGCCGCTCCGAGCTTCTTCTCCGGGCTTTGGAGCTTGATCGGAGTTGAAGGTTTGTTGGAGCCGACGGGGTAGTGCAGCTCCGAGCTTCTTCTCCGGCCTTTACTTCTGGCGTCTTCGGAGTCGAAGGGTCTTCTTCTCCGAGCTTTCTTCTTCGTGCACGGAGTCGAAGGCTTGATCTTCTTGTGCAAGGGTCTTCACGTTGATGAGGGCTTTCAGTGGACTAAGCCGGTCCCGAAGGGATAGGCTTGCCCGTGCCTCGTGAAGCCTTGGGTCGATGAAGAAGCGTCTCCTCTTCTGCAGAGCTCCCTCGCTTCGTCTTCAGCTTGCGATTTTTTCGACCTTTATGGCGTTGGCTTATTCTCCGGGCTTTTGAGCTTGATCGGAGTCGACGGCTTTGTTGAAGATGACGGGTGTAGCGCCGCTTCGTTCTTCTTCTCCGAGCTTTTGAGCTTGATCAGAGTCGAAGGCTTGTTGGAGACGACGGGGTAGTGCCGCTCCGATCTTCTTCTCTGGCCTTTGCTTCTGGCGTCTTCGGAGTTAAAGGTTTCTTCTTTTCCAAGCTTTCTTCTTCGTGCACGGAGTCGAAGGGATGATCCTCTTGTGCAAGGGTCTTCACTTTGATGAGGGCTTTCAATGGGCTAAGCCGGTCCCGAAGGGATAGGCTTGCCCGTGCCTCGTGAAGCCTTGGGTCGATGAAGAGCGCGTCTCCTCTTCTGCAGAGCTTCTTCGTCTTGCCATTCGACCCTTGAGCCTTCCCCCACCCCCTCTATTTATAGGCGAAGGGGAGGGGAGAGATATGGGAAGTTTTAATTTTAAATCCCTTTAATATCTCCCCCATAATTACCCAGGATTTATTCATCCATTGATGAGGGGAATGAATCTTTATTTGCTTTCCTTTTCCGGCGGGGTAATTATGGCTCAACCATTTTTGGATTCATCTGGAATCTTGCACATAAAATAGATCGCGACCCGACTCTTCTTCTTGTCCGTCGGATCGAGGGATCGGCGCAGATCCACGTGTGGGTAGACGTCATGCGCAACCTCCCCCCGCGCATGGCGGTAGTTCTTTCCTTTTCTTTCGTTTCTTTCCTTTTTTTTCTTTCCTTTTCTTTTCTTTCCTTTCTTTTCTTTTTCCTTGCAAGGCCGGCCTCCCCATGGGGGGTCCGGATCCTTAGTAGGGGCCGGCCTCCCCATGGGATTCGGATCCTAGTATGGGGCCGGGTGGGCCCCACTTGAGGATGGGCCCACCCGGCTTTTTGTTGGGCGCGAGTCGGGTCCGGGTCTGGGTCGCGTCGGGTTTGCATCCGCGTAGGTGCACGCAAGTCGGGTCCGGGTTCGAGCGTATGTCGGGTTTGGGTTAGACACAATTTGTGTGTCTACAAGTGCCCCCTCAAGGATGAGTGCGATGGTGAGAACGTGTAGGGTTTGGACACGTAGGAATCGTAGAGCACTTGTCCTTGATGCCTTTTTTGGGCGGGATTGGGGGTCTATTTAAGGACCCCTACCCCCTTCATCCAACATTCTGCTCTTGCGAAGGTTCCACCGGCTTTTGGAGACCGCCGTCGGAAGAGAGCCGCCTGGGGTTGCACGCGACTTGCTCCGTCTTCCCGGTGTTGCCTCTTTCGTTGGCGGCGGCGACGACGGTGCGTGATGGCTTCTTCTGCGGCTTGGAGACGATGGATCCTTCGGCGGCTTGGAGACGAAGGCTCCTCTAGCGACTCGCGGAGATGAAGGCTCTTCGGTGGCTTGGAGACGAAGGCCCCTCTAGCGGTTCGCGGAGATGAAGGCACTTTGATGGCTTGGAGACGAAGGCTTCTTCGGCGGTTTGGAGACCAAGGATCCTTCGGCGGCTTGGAGACGATGGCCCCTGCTAAGGTTTTGATCACCTCTCTTGTTGCAGACTTTCTTTTGCTTTGAAGATGGCGCGAACGTTGCCGGCGGCCGTTGCGCGATGTCCGGAGGCGGCTCAGGAGAGACGGGAGCGTGAAGATGACAGTGATGAGTCCCGTCGATGGATCGTTGTCTCCTTGGTGCGGGAGCGCGAGGATGACGGTGATGCATCTTGTCGGTGGATCGTTGTCTTCTCGGCGCGGGAGTATGCAGGGGGGAGCAAACCATCACGACCGAGGATGGTGACAATGGTGCGGCAGCACAGCGGGAGGAGCCGGGAGTGGTAACGATAGCTTGGCGCGAGGACGAGGCGGAGACGTCGAAGGCCAAATAAGGTGACTCCTTCGTCTTCTTCTATCTTTCCTTTTCTTCTTTTTTTTTTCTTTTCTTTTTTTTTCTCTGTTTTTTTTCTTCTTCTCCGGCTTTCGGGGACAACAGCAGCAACAAGCGGCATGGCATGGTGCGAGTGCAGTGGAGATTGCGACGCGGAGGCCAAGCATAGGTGGGCTCGAGGCCCAGGCGACGCGGGTGACGGGGCGGCGCAGGCAGCACGGGGGCCGGCCGTGGCTGGTCGACGGGACGACGACCGGGTGCGGCTGGAGTGGGCGGCGTGCGTAGGCGCAGGCGGGCCGGCGGGGTTCGGCTCGGCGTCAGGCGACTGCCGGTCGGGGTACGGTGAGGAGGCTAGCGCGTGAGGCAGCAGCAATGGCGGGGTCGGGCTTGGAGGCCGGGCGCGCAAGGTGCGGAGGCCGGCGCAGGCGAGCGGTGACGCGGGCCGGGCGCGGGCACGGGCGCGGAGGCCGGTGGCGTGCGGGCGGTGACGCGGGCCGGGCGCGGGCGCGGAGGCCGACGGCGTGCGCAGGCGCAATCGGGCCGGCGGGGTCAGGTTCGACATCAGGCGGTTGCTGGCCGGGGTCCGGTGAGGAGGCGGCTAGCGCGCGAGGCGGCAACAACAGCGGGGTCGGGCTTGGAGGCCGACGGCGTGTAGTGCTGAGCCGGGCAGGAGAGGGACCCCAGCCCCTTTCAGGGTTGTTGGGTTTTTTAAAGGGAAGAGTGGGGGCTGCGTCTCCTCTTGGGGTTGTGGCCCCCCCCCCTTTTTTCGGTCTAGGGTTTGGTGGGCTGTGGCCCCCTTTTAGGGCTGCAGCTCTCTTTTTTTTTTTTTTTTTTTGGAGAGGTGGGCAACGGGCTTGTATGTGGGGCTCTGCTGCTCTGTTGGACCCCTGGTTTTTCTGAGGGCCGTGGGCATTTATTGCATCCATCTTGATGAGGCTATTCGTCTGTTGGGACCCACAAAACCCTTCTTCTTTCTTCTTCTTCTTCTTCTTCTTTTTTTTTTTTTTTTTTGACTTTGGGCTTAGCTTGCTTTTGCCGAACTTGACTTGACTTTTCGTCTCTGAGCCTTGGTTCTTTTCTTCCAACTTCTGGACTCGATCTATTTCTCTTGGGTCTTGATTGGCTTTTCCTCAAAACTTCTTTCATCTTTTTTTTTTCACCTTCTGGACTTGAATCGCCTTTTCTTCTGGGATTGACCTATATCTTCCATCCTTTTGTACCGTCTCTCCAAGTGCCTTCCGAAGGCCGGCGAGATCGTTGAGGAGGTCTACTGCGGAAGCAGAGTGGCTGATAAAGTCGCAACTGGGCATGCTGAGCGAGGCGGGCTGGATGTTCTTTTGACGACCATAGGTCGCTGGAGGTCTATGAAAACTTTTCCGGTGGCGATACTGGCTTGAAGCACATCAAGGCGGATGGTCTGGAGTTGACGAGGAGAAGAAGAGGCCGTGAGCGTTGACGAGGAGCAGACTACTTTAGTCGTCTTCTGTTTATTGATCTTGACCTCGGTGATTACTCCAACGATCTTTTTTTTTGTCTTTTTTTTTTCTTTTTTTTTTTTTACTCTTCTTTCCTGGTCTTGACCGGCTTCTTCACTTCGAGCTTAGCTTGCTTTTGCTGGATTTGACTTGACTTTTGTCTCCCTGCAGGATGCGTCTATTTGAGCGGCTTCCGAAGACCTGTCATCGAGCTTTGGAGAGAACTTTTCCGAAAACGATGCCGGCTTGAAGGACATCGAAATAGGCGATTTGGAGTTTGGTGCGGAGGAAGACGAAGCCATGAGCATCAACAATGAGCAAACTAGCAAACTAGTTTAGTTATCTTCTGCTTGCCGATCTTGACCTTGGTGACTACTCCAACGGTCTTTTTGGCTTTATGGAGGTCGCAGAGGATGCGGTTGTCACTGATGCATACGCCCTTCTTCGAGTTCCAGTCCTTTGGATGGCCCGAGCTTTTGCATGAGCCTGACGGGTTTCAAGGCAGACGAGACGACTCCTTGTTTGCGGAGCAGACACACACCTCCTTGGGGGATAGCGATGTTTATTTGTTGTGACTGGCTTCGCTGGAGGAGGATGCTTCCTTGTTTTTAGCTACGGCCGAGGAAGAGGGAAGTCGACTGGAGGGAATTTACTGACTTGCTATGGGAGACTTGCTTCGAATGCAGGAGAAGATGAAGATTACTCGCGCGTTGCTTCAAAAGTCGGAGTCCCGTTTGGGGGATGCTCGAGCGACTAAGAAGACTTCTGGAGCAGGGTTTGCGAAACAGCGAGAAGGGCTGACGAAGTGCCAAAAGCTGGTGGAGCGATCGAGAAGGCTTCCGCAGCGAACCTTGCGAAGCAGCATGCATAGCTGGCGATGCGTCGGAAGTTGACAGCTTTTCTACCTCTGGAGTCGCAGCGTGTGTAAGCTGCAAGAGGCGAGCTGGTTCGGTGCCTTAAAGACTTCGACTTGCTACTCGTGCGTCGCTTTAGAAACAGGAGTTCCGTTTGGGGAAAGCTCAAGCGACCGAGAAGACTTCTGGAGCAGAGCTTGCAAGGCGGCGTGAAGAGCTGACGAAGTGCCAGAAGCTGGTGGAGTGATCGAGAAGGCTTCCGGAGCGAACCCTGCGTAGCAGCGTGTATAGCTGGCGATGCGTCGGAAGTTGACGGCTTTTCTACCCCGGAAGTTGCAGCGCGCGTATGCTGCGGGAGGCGAGTTGCTTCAACGCCTCAAGAAATTTGACTTTCTTGTCATCTTTTGGTTTGTTGACTGGACTTGTGGATTTGCACTTGTCCTTCTCTGGGCTGGTCTTTTGGGACGATGCTAGGGATGTTTCTTTTTTTTTGTCTGGACTGAACCTTTGTAGGCTGCCTACGTAACCTACTGAGAGGGATCAAGTCACACGTAGTTCGTTTATTCCTTTTTTTTTTTTTTTTGGGCAAGGGGGGTAACCTTGCGCTAAGCAAAGTACCTTTTGAGGGACTTGCAGCTGGTAGGCAAAGTCGCCACTGGTTTGCAGCTGTCGCCTGCTTTCTTTGCTTCAATGTAGTTAGAAGTGAAGATCATCTTGACTGGAGTTTTGATGATTGCTGGAGTTTGACTGGAGCCAATGCCTCAGTGATTTGGAAGGATTTGTTCGCCGCTTTTGAAGAGGCAGGCTTGAGTCTTTGTCAGGCGATGTGGAATCGCAACTGAGGGTAATGAACCCATATGCACCGTGCTTTCTTTGTTGCGGCTGGATTTGAACATCAACTCGATGGAGTTTTGCCCCTGAGTGCTTTCTGGCTTGATTGCGAGTTGCTCGGAGCTGGTGTACTCGGAAGACTCGGTTGAGCTCGAGACGTGCAACAGACCATGTAACGGTAGTGTCATCTCTTGCAAAGTGCTAAAGTTGGCCCCGAAGAATGATGACACTGGTTTCTTGGCTGAAGTGGAAGGCGATCGTCCTGGTTTGTGAAGCCATTGAGGTATGAGCTGCAGGACTGAAGCAGCTTGAGCAGGCAACGGAACACATCGCATCGAACTTGATTTGACGTTGATGTGAATTTTCCGTCTTGATGCTGGCGCTCCTTTGACTTCGTGCACCGTCTGGCTGGAGGATGTTGCTGGTTTTGCAAGTGGAGAGGTTTTGTCCCTCGTAATTGCTTTGACTTCTTGGGCTCGTGGAGCCTTTGCTTGAGGAGCTTCTGCAACGGAGTCTTTGGCCTTGTGGGCTTTGACGTCAGCAAGGTGTGCTTCAGCCTCGTTGAACAACTTGCCGTTGGCGGTGATGCTTCTCCCCATGCTTTCGATATTGGTGTCGCTTTCTTCATCGTATTTCCGGAGCACTCGGTGAATTTCCATCATGCAGCAGGAGACCTTGAAGTTTTGATCAGCTTCAAGGAAGCGATTGGGAAAGAACTCCTGGAGTGTCGCTAGCTTTCGGCATATTTGCTGGAGAAGATTTTTCGGACTTGCTGGTGGTACTTCGGACGTCCTTTCTGGAGCTTCATTCTTTTCCTTGAAGGTCTTTCTTCTGGGGAGTTTCCTTATCACCCGATCTTTCTCGTGGTTAGCCAGGCGTGCTATCCTGTAGCTTGATCGTCGTGGCCTTCTCCTTCGAGGTGCCATAGCCCGTGTGTTTTCATCAATAAGATCTTCACCAAGGTGAAGAACTGGTGCTGCGACTGAAGGCTCTTCTTTGATCGGAAGAACTTGCTCTTCTAGAGACTACCGATTCATCTTCTGATCCCCGGCCGGTTGGCTTGATTTCTTCGTTTGGAATCGAAGGAGGCCTGGAGTAGAGGACATAATAGTCAAATTTGCCCGATGGTTGACCTAGCAGGTTGACTTCGGGGCTTCTTTGTTCGTCTCTCGCTTTGAGCATGTGCCGGAATGTAGCTTTGTTTGGAAAAGGGAGTGCTTGCATGAGAGACGGTTGCCACCAAGACAGTAAGGATTGGCCCTAGGTACTGAAGGATCATGCCGTCGTCATCTTCTTGGATTGCCCCCCTTATTTGAGTCATCAACGATGGACTGCCCCCCTTCTTCGAGGACTGGCGGGGCATCTGGCAACTCGTCATCCGAAGTAGAAGCATCACCGTTGTCAGTTTCGATAACGGAGATATTATTGACGACTGTCATGGGTGGGTGGGTGGGTGTTGAAACGAGGTCCTCGACTGGCATTCCCAAACGATCGAACACCGACTTCTTCTTTGATTGCTTGACTGGCCCGAGCCTTTCGAACACAGATGTGCGCTTTAGATTCGACCGGCTTTTACTGCTTCTTTTTTGCTTCTGGAGTAAGGTTTGGCATCGAGCCCGTCGCCGTCTTCTTTTGCTGTCGGGATGGCTGGCGTAGGTAGAGCGTGCATCGGAAATTGTCGATCCTTCAGCTGCTTCGTCTACCATCTTCGCCCCGATGTAGTTGGATGTGAAGGTCTTCTTTGGTGCAGTCCTGACGATCAGCGGAGTTTGTCTGGAGCCAATGCCTCGGCGGTTCGGGAGAATTTGTTCGCCGTTTTGAAACAACCGAGCTTGAGTCCTCGTCATCCCATGTGGCGTCGCTGCTGGGGGAAGTGTACCCATGGCGCTCTCTTTGTCGTAGCCGGCTTTGAACAGCAACTTGGCAGCGTTTTGCCCCCAACTCGCTTTCGGCTTGAATCTGAGTTGATTGGGGTCGACTGATTCGACGGGTCTGCTCGGGCTCGGAGCTTGCGTCAGAGTAGGTAATGGCAACGTCATTTCTTGCAGAGTGACGACGTTGGCGTGTGATAATGGCGGGGCCAGCTTCCTTGTCAGAGTAGAAGGCGACAATGTTTAAAAAGGCGAAAGGCGTACCGAGGCGTTTTTCCTATGGAGAGGCGAGGCGTAAGCCTCAAGGCGTACCGAGGCGTAAGCCTCGAATTTTTTCAAGGCGTTTTGGTAAAAAAAAGTTAAAAAAGAAAAAAAATCATAATAAATACTATTATTGAATGTGTAATAATAATTGAACTAGATATGCATAATAAATCACAATGTGTTAGAAAATATCTTATATGACACGATTGAGGATTCCATCGAGCAATCTAACAACAAAATTAAAAGTCAAATTGCTCAAACACGCTTAATTCTTTACTATTCAAGATAATAATTAAAGTAGCAACTAACAATTAATAACAAACAATAAAATACGAATATAAAACTGACATTGTCAAGATTAAAAAAAAACAAATACATGAGAATGGTAAAATACAAAGAAAAAAACATAGAAAAACATAGTAGAAGAAACAAGATCATGATCCATCCCTCTAAACATGAAACAAATCTTTATCTCTTACAGTCTCACCTGTACTTGGTAAACGATCCACAAAAAAGAATACAACTTCGGAATCAAAATCGAAAAATAAATGAGCACTAGATCTTGATTTTGGGTTTTTGGAGACAAAGGGGTTTCAAAACCTAAAGAGATCTAAAAGGATTTATGAGCTTTCAATAGTTGAAAAAAGGGTCCATGTGGACGATTTACATATAAAACCCTTAGTGCCCTCCCACACCAAACATTGGTTTTAACCCCTCCTTGTCCTATGTTTCATGCTTAGTGCAAGAGGCGTACGCCTTGAGGCGCGCCTTGGACGAAGGTGTACTACTGTTAATGCTGAGGCGTAGGCTTTTTATATGTGGCTGCTGAGGCGTGAGCCTCGAGGCAGCACAGGACCGCCTCACCTTGAGGCGGGCCTCGAGGCGTAAGCCTCAAACGCCTTTTTAAACATTGGAAGGCGATCGCTCGAATTTACGGAGCCACTGAGGTGCGAGACGCAGGATCGGCGTCGCTTGGACAGGCAACGGGGTATGTTGCATGGCTCTTGACTCGGAACTGATGCGCATCCTTTGCCTTGACCTTGATGCTTCTTGGACCTCGAGTTCCGCTTTGCCGGAAGGTTGCATCGGGTTTGCAGGTGGAGGAGCCTCGCCCTGTTTTACTTCTTCAGCCTTCTGGGCTCGAGGGGCTTTAGTTGGAAGGACTTCCGCGACCAGGTCTTTCGCTTGGTAGAACTTGGCGTCGGCCAAATGTGCCTCGGCCTCATTGCATGGCTTGTCATCAGCAACTATGCATTTCTCCGTGCCTTCTTCGTAGTACTTGAGGCACTGGTGCCAGGTGGACACTACGACGCCATTCTCGTGTAGCCAGGGCCTGCCCAACAGGAGGCGATATGACGTCTGGCAATCGATGAGGTGGAAGAGAACCGTTGTATCTAGCGGGCCAATTGAAAGCTTCAGGCGGATGATTCCGATAGTGGACTGTCCGCCCTGGTTGAACCCTTGAATGACCAATTGGCTGGGCGCGAGCTGGTCGTTGGTGATGCCGAGTTGCCGCATCGTCTGGATGGGCATGATGTTGACGGTGGGGCCACGGTCCAACAGGATTCGATTCACCGGCTTCTCCTTAATGTATCCCGAAACGTAGACGGGCCGGTTGTGCAATCGCGTTCTGAGTTGCAAGTCTTCGTCCGAGAAGGTTATCGCCGCATCGCATGAGGCCACAGTTTTGCCCTTCGCGTCGTCCTTCCTCTTCCTCTTGTAGCTGTTTGGGTCGGCCAAGGCAGCAGTCATCGCCAGGCGAGCCTTCTTCGGAAGATGCAAAGCTTCTACGAGCGGCAAGTGCAGGATTGCTTCGTCATGAGAGGCGGTGCCCCCTTTCTCGGAATCGTCTCCCTCATCAGTGGAGTCGCCCTCTTCAGATGTTTCGACTTCGCCTTTTTCTTCCGACGCTTTATGAACTTCGACCATGCAACAAGACACCCTGATGTGTTGATCAACTGGGAGGAAGTGATCGGGAAAGAATTCTTGCAAGGTTGCTGGCTCTGGAAGGCTCTGCTGGAGGAGATCGTCTTGGCTTGCCGACGGCACTTTGAATGCCTTCCTCTCTGGAGTCTTGCTTTTATTCTTGTAGGTCCTTCGCTCGGGAAACCTCTTCGTCACACGGTCTTGCTTGTACTGTCTTTCTTGTCGTGGCCTTCGTCGCCGGGGTAGCATGACCCATGCCTCTTCGTCGGTGGATTCTCCTCCGCTGAGATGATGATTGGCAGCAGCAACTGGTTCCCTTAAAGACACTTGTTCTTCCGGAGACTCTACTGGTTCGTCTTCCGGTCCCCAGCCGGTGGGCTTGATTTCTTCGATCGAAACTGATGGAGGCTTGGAGCAGAGGACATAATAGTCGAATTTCCCCGAAGGTTGGCCCAGCAGACCAACTTCTGGGTCTCCTTGCTCGTATCTCCTTTGGAGCGCTCGTTGGGAGGTAGCGTTGCTTTGCAGAGGTGCTGGCGTGAGCGATGGTTGCCCCCGGGACAGCGGCGTTTCTTCCTCAGTGAGCGCAGGAGCACGTTGTTGTCGCCTTGAGACCTTCAGGTGGGGAATTGGCTTGGCGGTTGGTCTTTGACGGTTGATGCGCAGTTTGGGCGTTCTTTGTCGTGCAGCAACGAGTACCGGCGAGAAGGAGCCGAAGGTGATGGACGTCATGTTGGCCGTAGCGACCTCCCCGGTGTCGATCTCTATCTTTCCTTGCTTTGCGAGCGCCATTATTTTTTCCTTGAAGACGAAGCATCTTTCGATGGGATGGCTTACCACTCTGTGGTATTTGCAGAAGAGAGGATCGTCGGCTCGATGCATCTGCTCGGGCCTCTTCGAAGGAGGGAGCTCTATCATCTTTTCTTGCAGTAGTTGGTCGAACATGGAGGAGACTTCTGAGTCCGGGAAGAGGTACTCCTTGGCTTCGAGCTCCTCGAGAGTCATCCTTTGTCTTGGCGGCGGAGGCGGCGGTATGGCGGCTCCCTTTCTTTGATCCGGCTTGCCACCGATCTTGAGCGGCTTGGAGGTTGAAGCGACGTCAGCAACATTGACTTGCTTCGGTTTTGGTGCTTGTGGCTTGTCCTTCTCCACTTTCAAGAAGTCCTTGTTCTTCGAGTCCCCGCGGCTTGCCAGGCTGAGTTCCATGTCGTGAGCCCGAGTTGCGAGTTCTTCGAAAGAGCGAGGTTTGATACCTTTGAGGATGTAGAGCAGGCCCCAGTGCATGCCTTGGGTGCACATCTCGATGGCCGAGTCTTCAGACAAGCGGTCTCGTGAATTCAGCGCGAGGTTTCTCCATCTGTCGATGTAGTCGATCACCGGCTCGTCTTTCCTTTGCTTGACGGCGGTGAGTTCGGTCATGCTGACGGTGCGTCTGGTGCTGTAGAAGCGATTGAGGAATTCCCTCTCCATCTGATCCCAGCTGTCGATGGTCCCTGGAGGAAGGTCAACGTACCAGTCAAAAGCATTACCTTTGAGGGTGCGAACGAACTGTTTCACCATCTCGTCGCCATATGTGCCGGCGTTGTTGCAAGTTTCGATGAAGTGAGCACGTGCTGTCTTGGATTCCCCTTCCCGTCGAAGTGCTGGAACTTTGGTGGCTGGAACCCGATGGGGAAATGCAGCTGCTGGATCCTTGCTGTGTAAGGCTTTGAGTATGCCGCCGTGACTGGAGGAAGACCACTACCGTGGGAGCGTATTATGTCAGCTACCAACGCTTGTATTTGCTGAGCATTCATTGTCACTGTTGCCGGAGGTTGTGTGGCCACTGAGGCTGGCGCTGGAGAGACGACTTCCATCGGGACGGGAGCCGAGGAGAGTACTGGAGTAACCGCTTGAATTGTCGGAACAACCTCTGCAAGAGCGGGAGTTGAAGACGGAGCTGGAGCGGCTACTGGAGAAGCAATGGGTTGATCGTTTGTCGCAGCATCCCTTGCGCTTAGCTTCTGAAGCAAAGTATTGATGTGACGATCCTTCTCCTCCATTAGCCGAGCGATTTACGCCATTTGCTCAGCCATTTGCATGACTTGGAGCTGAAGAGCGGATGGAGGGTGATGACGGAGGACGTCTCGATGTTGCATGCTAGCATCCTCGCCGTCATCGTCGGAGAAGTAGCTGCGCCGACTTGCTTCCGCTTGACAATTGACGTTTGCCCCCTGCAGAGGAGGTGCGACGTCCGCTGGAGAATCCGAACGGGCTCGGGGTTGGGGCTGGTCCTCCCCAAATTTCTGGACATGGACTCCAGGATCGAGGCTCGTTTCTTCATGCACCAAGGCCTCGTTGGTGCTTTGGCGAGCATCTCCGGCAGTAGTTTCTGGCGTGAAGACATCCGCAAGAGTCCGAGTACGCCGAGTGTAGACGCGTACCATCGGGGGAGCATCACCCTCCGGGTTTACTGGACCACCGTGTTGGAGCAGAGGAGACTCGGCGATCGGTGAAAGGTTTGGAGCAAACGCATCGTTGCTTGTCCCGGCCATTGCGAACTTGGAGCGACTTCTTCAGCCGTACGGATGAAAGGAGAGGAGGTCCCCCTGGGCGTGCCAGAAATCTGTATGCGCGAAAAAAAGTTACGGGTCGTCTTTATTGCGAACACACGAGATTACAAGAGTGGCCGGGACCGGAGACTCGGGGGTAACGAGTCCGGGTGCGGCGAGTGCTGATCAGGAGATTGTGGGAGAGATCCTCCGGAGGGTCCCTTTGATCCGCGTCTCCACGTGGTATTCGTGTGAGAGCTCTGAAGGGGTTGCCCAGGACAGAGGTCTTTACAGGGTGAGAGTTTTTGAGAGGCTAAGGAATATCCGCCGTTTCTTTGGTCCCATCTGTGCTACGCGCTTCTTCGGCTAGGGGGTCTTCAGCTTCGTTCCTTGGTCTTTGTGTCTTCCTCGCTCCCTGCTTGACCTCGGCGTCCTTGATCGCCGGTTCGCGGCGTCGATCGTGCTTTTGGCGTTGGCTTTGGCTTTGGCTTTCGACCTTGGCTTGGCTTTGGTGTGGCTCTGGCTTTTGCTTTGCTTTGGCGCTTGCGCTTGGACGTAGACGGGGGAGACTTGCGATGCTTTCGTTCTTCCGGACTTCGCGTCGTATCAGCTAGAACGTGCGGTGCTTTTGCTCGTGACCGGCGTAGTCGCTTGGCTTTGGCACTTGCGTTGCTTTGGCACGGGCTTTACCGGGGCTTTTGCTTTGGCTTCTTGCGTGGGCTTTGGCTTCAGCGTCAACTCGGTCTTCTCCTCGAACGACGTGGGCTACTTCTTCAATGCTTCTGGCTTCCTTGACGGTTTAGGTGTCGGCTAGACTTTGCTTCTTCTCCGGGCGTCTTTGGCTTGATCAGAGTCGAAGGGTACTCTTGAAGATGGCGGGGGTAGCACCGATCTCCGTGCGGCGGTTGTAGCGCCGGCTTTGCTTCGAAGGCGACGGGTGTAGCGACGCTTCGGGTGTCCTCTCCAAGCTTTCTTCTTCGTGGATGGAGTGGGCGTTTGTCGAAGGCGGGGTGATGACGCTTCGGTCTTCTTTTCCGGGCTTTTGGGCTTGATCCGAGTCGAAGGTTTGTTGGAGCCGACGGGGTAGTGCCGCTCCGAGCTTCTTCTCCGGGCTTTGGAGCTTGATCGGAGTTGAAGGTTTATTGGAGCCGACGGGGTAGTGCAGCTCCGAGCTTCTTCTCCGGGCTTTGGAGCTTGATCGGAGTTGAAGGTTTGTTGGAGCTGACGGGGTAGTGCCGCTCCGAACTTCTTCTCCGGCCTTTACTTCTGGCGTCTTCGGAGTCGAAGGGTCTTCTTCTCCGAGCTTTCTTCTTCGTGCACGGAGTCGAAGGCTTGATCTTCTTGTGCAAGGGTCTTCACGTTAATGAGGGCTTTCAGTGGACTAAGCCGGTTCTGAAGGGATAGGCTTGCCCGTGCCTCGTGAAGCCTTGGGTCGATGAAGAAGCGTCTCCTCTTCTGCAGAGCTCCCTCGCTTCGTCTTCAGCTTGCGATTTTTTCGACCTTTATGGCGTCGGCTTCTTCTCCGGGCTTTTGAGCTTGATCGGAGTCGAAGGCGTTGTTGAAGATGACGGGTGTAGCGCCGCTTCGTTCTTCTTCTCCGGGCTTTTGAGCTTGATCGGAGTTGAAGGTTTGTTGGAGCTGACGGGGTAGTGCCGCTTCGTTCTTCTTCTCCGGGCTTTTGAGCTTGATCGGAGTCGAAGGCTTGTTAGAGACGACGGGGTAGCGCCGCGCCGATCTTCTTCTCCGGCCTTTGCTTCTGGCGTCTTCGGAGTTGAAGGTTTCTTCTTCTCCGACCTTTCTTCTTCGTGCACGGAGTTGAAGGGATGATCCTCTTGTGCAAGGGTCTTCACTTTGATGAGGGCTTTCAATGGGCTAAGCCGGTCCCGAAGGGATAGGCTTGCCCGTGCCTCGTGAAGCCTTGGGTCGATGAAGAGCGCGTCTCCTCTTCTGCAGAGCTTCTTCGTCTTGCCATCCAACCCTTGAGCCTTCACCCACCCCCTCTATTTATAGGCGAAGGGGAGGGGAGAGATATGGGAAGTTTTAATTTTAAATCCCTTTAATATCTCCCCCATAATTACCCAGGATTTATTCATCCATTGATGAGGGGAATAAATCTTTATTTGCTTTCCTTTTCCGGCGGGGTAATTATGGCTCAACCATTTTTGGATTCATCTGGAATCTTGCACATAAAATAGATGGCGACCCGACTCTTCTTCTTGTCCGTCGGATCGAGGGATCGACGCAGATCCACGTGTGGGTAGACGTCATGCGCAACCTCCCCCCGCGCATGGCGGTAGTTCTTTCCTTTTCTTTCTTTTCTTTCCTTTTCTTTTCTTTCCTTTCTTTTCTTTCCTTTTCTTTTCTTTCCTTTCTTTTCTTTTTCCTTGCAAGGCCGGCCTCCCCATGGGTGGTCCGGATCCTTAGTAGGGGCCGGCCTCCCCATGGGATTCGGATCCTAGTATGGGGCCGGGTGGGCCCCACTTGAGGATGGGCCCACCCAGCTTTTTGTTGGGCGCGAGTCGGGTCCGGGTCTGGGTCGCGTCGGGTTTGCATCCGCGTAGGTGCACGCAAGTCGGGTCCGGGTTCGAGCGTATGTCGGGTTTGGGTTAGACACAATTTGTGTGTCTACATATGCGATCCCCTAAAACCGCACCTTTCTAATGTTAACATAGTGTATTGATAGGTTATCATATTTATTATATATGTTACACCTCACTCCATTCAAATGTTTTAATTTGTTATTTTACAGATTTTTGTACAGGTTTTGATCGATTATTTCTGCATAAATGTTAAAATAATAAAATATATATGTTATCATATTATATTTAAATGTTTTAATTAGTTTTACATAAAAGTTAATGGATAAAAATGAACGGTGGACAAAGCTTATAATATTTGATGCCCCTAGAAGTTTTAAAATGTGCTGATTTTTTGTGGTTGTTCTATCTAAGGTGGGATGATTACATCCACAAAAAATTAGCAAGTTCTAAATCATCTAGGGCATCAAATAACCTTGAAGGCAAAAATTGAAGGCACAAGATCCTGACCCATATATATATATATATATATATATATATATATATATATATATATATATATATATATATATATATATATATATATATATATATATATATGGGGAGGGATACTCTTACTTATGAAATCTTACTTATGCAATTACACGCCGCATTTTACCTACCCTAGAGGTTTTAGAATTTGACGAAACTTGGTGGGGATGCTATCTATGGTAAGTTGATCATCCTCACAAAAAATCATAAAATTCTATAACCTCTAGGTGCATCAAACATGCTATTCAAATTAACGGTTAAAATGAACGGTCGATAAATCTTCTAACATTTGACGCCCTTAGAGGTTTTAGAATTTGATGAGTTTTGGTGAGGATGATCAACATGCCATAGATAGCATCCCCACCAAGTTTCACCAAATTCTGAAACCTCTAGGATAGGTAAAAGGTGGTGTGTAATTGCATAAGTAACAATTCCATAAGTAAGAGTATCCCTACCCTATATATATATATATATATATATATATATATATATATATATATATATATATATATATATATATATATATATATATATATATATATATATATATATATATATATATATATATATAAAGAGAGAGAGAGAGAAAGAGAAAGAGAGAGGAATGTTATAGTAAGCTGCGGGTATTTTGACCCCCCTAGGAGTTTTGGAATTTGATGAAATTTGGTGAGGGTGTTGTCTAGGGTAAGATGGTCGATCCTCCTCACCAATTTTCATCAAATTCCAAAACTTCTAGGGGGGTCAAATGGTCGAAGCAAAATCTGTCATCTGCAGTCACCGTTAAAATCTGCAGATTTTGCTTCGACCATTTGA
Organism: Chamaelirium japonicum; assembly: GCA_947650365.1. NCBI lineage: Eukaryota > Viridiplantae > Streptophyta > Magnoliopsida > Liliales > Melanthiaceae > Chamaelirium > Chamaelirium japonicum. The sequence goes on along the minus strand of OX393559.1, from coordinate 64,629,443 downwards.
CCCCCCCTAGAAGTTTTGGAATTTGATGAAAATTGGGGAGGATGATCATTTTACCCTAGACAACACCCTCACCAAATTTCATCAAATTCCAAAACTTTTAGGGGGCTCAAAAAACCCGCAGCTCATTTTCTCCTACCGCAGCTCACAGCTCAACGTAACAGCCCTCATATATATATATATGGACTGGGATCCGTTGACAACCCAAAATGGGAGGTAAATTTACCTCCCATTTTAAACTTGATTCAATCGGTGGATAGAGGTTTCCGAATTTGCTAATTTTCTGTGAGGATGATCAACATGGCAAGTTGATCATCCTCACAAAAAATCAGCAAATTCGGAAACTTATAAGGGCATCAAATGTGTTATTCAAATTAACGGTTCAAACAGAAGGTTCAGAAACGTTTGATTCAATCGGCGCCCTTAGAAGTTTCAGATTTTGTTGATTTTTTGTGAGGATGATCAACTTGCCATGTTGATCATCCTCACAAAAAATCAACAAAATCTGAAACTTCTAAGGGCGCCGATTGAATCAAGCTTTTCTAAACTGTCTATTTTAACCGTTAATTTGAATAACATATTTGACGCCCTTATAAGTTTCAGAATTTAATGATTTTTTGTGAGGATGATCAACTTTCCATGTTGGTCATCCTCACAAAAAATCAGCAAATTCGGAAACCTCTATCCAACGATTATGGCGAGTTGTAAGTGGGAGGTAAATTTACCTCCCATTTTGGGTTGTCAACAGATCCCACCCCTATATATATATATATATATATATATATATATCTTACTATAAAAATATATTTTATCATATTCTTCATACATACAAAAATTTAATAAAGAATATAAAATGATATTTTGTAAGTGCTCAAGAAGATGTAATTAACACGGATCAAAACAAAAGTTATCAATGTGTAAGCAAGAATCAATACATCGAAATCATCATCACCATTTCCATGAAGATCTATTTCATTTGAAACATACTTCTTATAAGAATCACTACAAACTTCAGCATCTTCTAGAGTTTGCGTGCTTCTTCCTCCTCTTTGCCTTTGTCCGTCATTGTTTCCACTAGCCTCAACAACAAGATCTCTTGTTAAACCGTCATTATGAAGGCAAGCAATGCTAAATCACAAAAACACTCGTGCCATTAGCATTGCTTGCCTGAAGAAACTAGCGTTATTACGATCTTGACATTTATGAGGGAGCAATCACAAAAACACTACTTCCTTTGAAGAAACTAGGGACTTCTGGTTTGTGATATCTATGTATCATTTCTACGCTATTTATCAATGCTAAATTTTTGTTGTTTAGGAGACAATGGATGCATCTTCTTTGACAAGTAATATAGTTAAAAGATTCTGAAGAATCAAGTCCTGATGCAGCCCGATCTGCATCATCAATTCTTCATATTATATATTTCTTTTATGTAGTAGATGAAAACGTTTAATCTAGCGTTTTGTTTCATCTTTTTAGGCCTTTTATTACATGTTTTTGGCTTTTTTCAGCATATTATAGTCCTAGTTGATGCTTGTCGTACGAGTTTCTGCACCTCATTCGGAGGCTTTTTCTAATCATTCCAAGCTTTTTTCAATGAGTTTACATCAACTTATTAATAAAATATGAGCTAATATGTTTTGTAGGGTGCCAATGATCGAGATTAAAACCCGAACCGATTTTAAAGACTTAATAGGCTTTTAAGATAAGTCCAACGAGGGCCGATCAGTTATCCACCGCCCTACTCCTTTCGGCCATACGGATCGAAATCCCATACGTCGCCCCCCCCCCCTCTTTCTCTCTTAGCTGCACATCCTCTCTCTCTCTCTCTCTCTCTCTCTCTCTCTCTCTCTCTCTCTCTCTCTCTCTCGCTTTTCCACACCGCCACCTCTTCTTTCCTCCTTATTTCTCTTTTTCTTTTCTTGTTTGGTACATCTCATCCCCACCCCTCGTGGCTTGTTTCCTCTCATCTGGGCCATTGGTTTGCAAACCCTAATAATAAATAATATAAAAGAGGGAGAAACAAGAAAAATCGCAGATTTGAATTGTTTGAGAAGAATTCTCTTCGGGAGAGACTTGAGTCCCGATCGTAGCCATTCCTTGACTTCGCCTCGAGAAGTTCCTCGACTTCGGCTCGAGAAGGCCTTGATGTTGCGTCTTCGAAGGATCCAACTCCTCACGAAGTCCGTCCTTACTCCGTGTGTAGGATCGTTGGTGCATCCTTACTCGACCCACGAAAGATACCCCAGGCAGTATCTTTCTTTTCAACTTTTATCTTTCAGCTTCATCCTCCTCTTGCGCATCATTTTCATTGCCTCCATACGCATTCACATCATCGTAGCCAACCCAAACTGTCATTCAAAACCCTATCAATTGCCATATTATCTCTTGTTTTAATCCAACTGTTAGAAGTGTTGTAAGCCTCTTTTTATCAGGAAATCTGCGCATATCTGTAGTTTAGAATTGAAATTTGCTGCTGCGATTGGTTTTATTATATGAAGAATTCAAGTTTTGTGATGCTATTACGTTTCTAGTTGTTAAATCTTGAACTATGCTTTAGCCATTACACATATCTTGTTAGGTCTATCAATGTTACTACTGATTTGCTATTGTTTAGATGGTTTTTCGTGCAATATTGATAAAGATCACTAATTTGCTGACCAAAGATAGTTCTAGAGGCTTAAGATTATAAAGTACCCTCTAAAGCATGGACACGTCCCATGGGATCCCGTACCCGCGTCGAACATGTGTCCGACACGCATGTGCCATGTCCCAGGTGACTTCAAGCTCCGGACACAGCCGGACACGAGAGGGGAAGAGGAGAGGAGAGGAGAGAAGGGGAAAAAAATTACTTGCAGCTCCTGCGCCGTTGTTGTCGCCCGTCGCAGGTTACCGTCATTGCCGACACACTCTCTCTCCTAGTCGCCGTCGCCAAACACAGCCCCAAACCCTAACCCGATCCCCCCTCCCCTTTCTCTCCCTCCTCTCACAGTCATGACTCATAGCAGATACATATAAACTAGGGTAAATTACACTTTGCCCCCTGAGGTTTAGCTTAAAAAGACTTAACCACCCTATAGTTAAAAAAACTACATTTTGCCCTCTTCAATTCTGTTTTGAATCATCAGATAAAAATTACCAAATGAGGAAATTAAGTAGTTGACAAAAGGGGGTATTGTGCTAACATTTCAAACTTTAGGGAGCAATTTGGAACAAAATAAACTGCAGCGGGGTTAAGTGAAATTAGAAAAATTAGAGGAATATAAAAAATATACTAAAAATTAAAAATAGGGAAAAATATCTTGTGCCCTCACCGTGTCCGTATCGTGTCGTGTCCATGTCATGTATCCATATCCGTGCTTCCTAGAGTGTACCTTACTGGTGCCAAGTACTAAAAATAAATTTAGTGGAGATTTTGGGTGTTTCTTGATCCCTTGGACCTCTAGAACCTTAGTATTTGGCTCATACCGTTGTTGCTCAATCTCCTTTTTGGGTGATGATCCCTTGGATGTTTAATTGATATGCTATCCTTAAGCTCAAGTTTCATCCCAAAATTCGTCACATCTATTCTCTCTTGGAGATGTTTTCAACTTCTGCAGGTATGGCTATACTTCCCTTGCTTGTACTCGTCCATAGATAGTAGTCACTGCTTCTCGTGTCGCATCAGTTGCCCTTGAATGGGATGCAAGCCATGCTTCATTTACAAATAATTTGTCAATCGTGTGCACAATCATCAATACACGTTCCATAGCTTCATATCTGATGTCACTTCCTCAAAATTAGTATGTAAGAAAATTATCAACTTTTCATTCGCATCCATAACCAATATAAATTCTAAATATACATTTACATGCATACATTGGACACAAATGTTGACTTTCAGCTTTTTGGTGTTCAGAGAATAAATTGTAGGTCAATTTGCAGAAAAAAATAAAAAGAGAGAGAAACCAAAACCCTATACAAAAATACCAATAAGTGAACATAAGCAACATAGCTTGACGCCAATAAAGCTTCCCTGGCTTTCTATTTTAACAATCTTTATAAAACAAACATATCATATAACCAGACAGATATGGACATAGGTAGCTAATTATTATCCAGGCTACTTTTCATGCCAGAGTTAGCGGCATCAACCTTAATAACGTGTATTCTTCTCTGCATATTATTGGGGATTCATAAAATAGAAAGATACCTTCCATGTCTGCTGGTATGAAGCTTGTAGAGATTTATGCCTTCCTCAAGTATATCCTTCACGGAATCAGGCAGTGAACTCCTGAAAGCAGTGTATCAACAAGTTTACACGGCTATGCTTATACATAAATTAACTGATGCTTAAGCAGCAATGGCAGATTTCCGATATGTATCCAGATGCAAAATACACCCTTTTTTATCTCATAATTGCCTGATAGCATACATGAATCCATAGTAGTGAAAAAGTTACATATGATTAAAGTAGTTCTCCCAAATTCATATTAGCTTTAACAAAGACAGAAGACGACAACTAAACTGTGGTCCTAAAAGTAAGGTTATTGCAAGATGTTACAAATTAATAAAGTTACATATTAGCAACTAGCAAGCTCAAACATCGTACAATTGAAGAAGATGCACATCAATGTCATTTCGGGCATTAGTTTCACCGTAAAGTAACTGTTAATAGAAATTTGTGATGACATCTAGAGGCACATTATGATATAAAATTTTTATAAGTAAACCACATACAATAATAAATTGGCAGTATAGTCATAAAATGAAAAAAATCATACAATAAATTAAGGTTGTAAAAAAGGCAAAACAAAAGAAGACAAACATATTTGTACAAAGAAGTTCCTCAATATGCTTTCCCTCGTAGCCTTCCACAGAACTTGGCTGCAGATGGAGCATGTTGAACAGGTCCTAGTCTAAAAAGACCCATCAGATCCAGATTATGGATAGTTCTGTCAGGTTAGGTCCATATATATAGCCCCATCCAAGCAACTGGGACGGACCATCAACAAAATAGAATTGGACAAGTCTGTGGTGGTCTAGTTCTTTTTCGCAGCTTTGCTACATCCTTTCATGGATTTGTGAAGGATCTCTCGGTCATTTTTTCGTAAATTTTTCATCATCCCATGGAGTCCAAGGTTGCCCCTCTTGTTGGCTATCAAGAGGATTTTGCTCGTTGTTTTACTACAGTTCTTTTGGATGACGAGAATTTTATTTTCTGGTCCAACTTTGTTCGCGTATATCTCGCTGATCGGAATAAACTTGCATGGCTTACTGGTGTCTCGATACCTAAAGAGGAAGCAGAAGTGTTAACGTGGACCACAGAAAATTTTCAGATCCTTGGCTGGCTTCAATGCTCGATAGATCTGAAGATCTATAAGCGGTTTATGCGATATGATCAGTTCCGGGTCTGTGGTCTGCCCTCCAACGGACTTATGGCCACACTCGTGTTGATGCTCGGATCTACACTATATACCGAGAGATCACTGCAGCTACTCAGGGAGATTGTACTGTTCAGAAGTATTTTTCTTTTCTTCAAAGTCATTTCCTTGAGTTATCCGATTTAGAGTCACTGAGCGCATTCCAGGATCCTATTGATACTGCACTTGCTCGACAACGACAGGAAAAGGAGACATATCAATTTCTGAAGGGACTTCGCTCAAAGTTTGAGGCTATCCGTGTTCAGATTGTTGGGATGTCCCCTCTTTTAGATCTTCTCGATGCCTTCCCCCTTGTTGCTAACCAGGAGCGTTGCCTTCGCCGCACTGCTGCTCCAAGGGTGTTTGTCCCCCCTACCAGTGATCTTCCGACTGAACAGATGGCCATTGCTTCTGGTTCCCGTCCTCCTATCTCCCACAAGGTTCTAAAAAGCGCTAGGCGCTAGTCGGGCGGTGGGGGGCCGCCTAGCGCCTAGGCGGCCTAGGCGGGGCCTAGGCGGCGCCTAGGCGTTTTGTCTTTTTTTTAATTATTTTAATTATTATTTTGATATTATAATATATATATATATATGTTTAAAAATTAATATAAGTTCAAGATTATCCCAAACCATTATTTTAAAGAACAAGTATATAACCATAATTCAAGATTGAGTGATTAACAAGAACAAAAGCAAACATGGTCCGCCTGGCCAGCCTCAGCCCGCCTGATCCGCCTCAGCCCGCCTGGTCCGCCTGGCCAGCCTCAGCCCGCCTAGACCGCCTAGGCGGCCGCCTAGCTCCGCCTGGGAGCTTGGCCGCTTTTCTGGAACGCCTAGGGCCTAGGCGAGGCGGTGGGGGCCCGCCTAGCGCCTAGGCGCCGCCTAGGCGGCCGCCTAGACCGCTTTTTAGAACACTGATCTCCCATGCTCGAGGTCGTGGCGGTCGTTCTACGTCTGGTGGACGTTGCATACCTGGTGGCCGTGGCACTTCTGGTACTCCCGGTCCTTGTACCTATTTTAGGAAGACATTTCATGATTGCTCCAGATACTTCCAGTTGTATCCACAGCTGCGTACTTACACACCTGTTTTTCGTTCACCGACTGTTGTTGCTGCCGACTTCTCTAGTCCTTCAGAGCCGTCGTCTCAGCCTACTGGAGTCTCTGATTTGAGTCAAATGATGTCGCAAATGCAGCAAATGATGAGTCAATTTTAGCACCTTCAGACTCAGCAGCCTTCTCAGCCCTCTGCATCCACTGCTTCCTCCTCAGGTACTCCGTTAGCCTTCCAAGTATTAGAGGCTGGTCCCAGTTCTTCTCTCTGGATGATCGACTTTGGTGCGACTGATCATATGACTAGTGAGCTCAATCTTTCACATATTGAGCCTTATCTCCAACGGAACATGCGCATTGTTGATGGATCTGTTAGTCCAATCCTTAGCAAGGGTACTGCCCCCCCTTCTTCTAATGTTTGTCTTGACTATGTTTTGCATGTTCCTAAACTAACACTTAATCTATTGTCTGTTAGTCATTTGACTCGGTCTTTGCACTGTTCCGTGACATTTTTTCTTGGTGGCTATGTTTTTCAGGATCTAACTTCAAGGAGGATTTTTGGCACGGGCAGTGAGAATGATGCGTTGTACTTCATGGACCTGCTACTTGTTTGCCCACCTGTTGCTGCTGCCTTGCCCTCTACAGCTATTGTTTCTCCCACGCGCTCGTCTGCTTCCACAACTGGAGTTCTGTGGCACGTCCGGTTTGATCATGCCAGTCCTCAGAATGTAGCGTTTGTCTGTCCTGAGTTTTCATTTAGTTCCTCTTTTCGGTGTGATGTGTGTGAACTCTGTAAATACACACGTAGTTCTTATTCTCCATCTACTAGTCGGTCATCTTTTGCTTTTGAGTTAGTCAACTCTAATGTCTGGGTCCGTTTCCCACATCATATGATGGTTTTTCTTACTATGTTACCTTTATTGATGATTATTCTCGTTGTTGTTGGGTTTATCTTTTAAAATACAAGTCTGATGTGTTTGCTATGTACTGTCAATTTTCTGCTATGATTCAAACTCGGTATGGTGCTCGTATTCGTGTTCTTTGCTCTGACAATGGTCGTGAATATACTTCTGGCCCTTTCACCTCCTTTCCTTGCAGAGCAAGGGATTATTCATCAATTTTTCTGTCCCTATAGACCTGAGCAGAATGGAGTGACAGAACGAAAGAATCGTCATCTATTGAACGTTGTCCGTTGCATTCTTCGAGGAATGTCGGTTCCCAAGTATTTCTAGAGTTCTGCTATCCTTACTGCAACTTACTTGATTAACCGGACTCTGTCTCGTTCCCTTAATGGGAGCCCCCCATTCCGTATACTTCATCCTAACCAGTCTCTCTTTCCTATCCCACTGTGTCTTTGGGTCGGTGTGTTTTGTTCAAGATCGTCGTTCTTCCATGACTAAGCTTGATAACAAGGTTATTTGTTGTGTTTTTTTGGCTACTCTTCTGGTGTCAAAGGCTATCGCTGCCTTGGCCCCACTTCTCATTGGATCTACCACTCTATGGATGTCACTTTTCATGAGGATGAGTCCTATTTTCGAGTGATGCCTACACATGTACCGATGTCTGCACATGTGTCATCTACTACTGCTCAGCCCTTGCCTATCTTTCCCGACTCCAGTCTGCTGCCTGCTCGCCCACCCATCACACAGACTTATCACAAGCGGTCTCACCAGCCCACTGTTGTCTAGTCTAGTCCTATCATTGTGTCCGTGCCACCTCCGGGGTCAGGTATACCTTCCTCTTCCCACATCATTCCTGCTTTTTCTGACGACTTGCCCATTGCTCTTCACAAGGGCAAGTGTGCTTGTGTTACTGATCACCCTTTGGCCAGTGTTGTCTCTTATCAGGATCTTTCTCATGCTTATCTCACCGCCACCAACTCTATTCATATTCCTTATTCTACTATTGAGGTGCTTCATGACCCTGAGTGGGTCAAAGCTATGGATGTTGAGAGTCTTGAGACGTCTGACTTGCAGCAAAATGGGACTTGGTCTTTGGTTCTCCTTCCCCCTGGGAAGAGTTCTGTTGGCTGCAAGTGGGTCTACACCGTCAAGTATCGTGCTGATGGTTCTCTTGACCGATACAAAGCCAGACTTGTTGCTCGAGACTTCACTTAGACTGTCGATGAGTTTGGTGCTACCTTTGCTCCTGTTGCCAAGCAAACGAGTGTTCATTTGCTCCTCTCTTGCTGTTAGTCACTCTTGGCCTCTTCATCAACTTGATATCAAGAACGTCTTTCTCTATGGTCATCTGATAGAGTAAATTTATATGGACCCCCCTCCAGGGTACCCTCTTCAGGGGGAGTATTCTGGCCATGTTTGTCGATTGATCAAGTCTCTTTATAGCTTGAAGCAGTCTCCCAGGGCTTGGTTTGAGCGATTCAGTACTGTGATTCTTCGTATCGGCTTCACTCGGTATCATGCTGACCCGACTTGCTTCATTAGAACCACTGTAGAGGGCCAACGTACTACTGTTCTAGTATATGTTGATATTATTCTCATAGGGGATGATACAACTGGGATCACTGCAGTCAAGACTACTCTTCAGGCGGTCTTTGAAGTGAAGGTCATGGGCCTCCGTTATTTTCTGGGTATTGAGATAGCTCGCTACCGACAGGGCATATTCATTTCCTAGCGGAAGTACACTCTTGATCTCTTGTGAGACACTAATCTCCTTGGGTGTAGATCGGCATGTAACCGATGGATCCTAATCATCGTCTCCATGCCAAGTCTGGTGATCTTCCAGATCTCAGTTTCTATCAGTGCCTTGTCGATCGTTTGATCTATCTGACTAATACGCGGTCTGATATTAGCTTTGTGGTTACTGCGGATATCCAATTTATGCATGCTCCCCGGACATCACACATGGAGGCAACACTGAGGATTCTGCAATATCTTAAATCTGCTCCTGGTCGTGGGCTTTTCTATAGGGCTCAAGCTGGCTCAGAATTGTCTTGTTACACTGACTCAGATTACGCAGGTTCTCTTACCAACCATCACTCTACTTCTAGAGTCTGCACACTTTATGGTGCGCATCTTATTTCATGGAAGAGCAAAAAATAGTATGTTGTCTCTCGATTTTCTGCTGAGGCAGAGTATCGTGCTATGGCACAGGGGACTACTGAATTAATTTGATTACACTCTTTTAGTCGAGCTTGGCTATCCAACATCAAGTTGTTCGACACTTTTTTGTGATAACCAGTCAGCAATTATGCTTGCTTCTGATTCTGTTCGTCATGAGAGGACAAAGCATATCGAGGTTGATATTCACTTCCTACGGGATCATGTTCGGTTTGGTACCATTACTCCGGTGTTCATTCCATCTACTGATCAGCTTGCGGATGCCTTAACCAAGGCTGTTGGACCCACTCGTCTCTTTTCTACTATATCCAAGGTAGGCATGATTGACATCTTTGCTCCAGCTTGAGGGGGAGTATTGGAGATATTTGCCATCCTTATTACTAATTATTGTAAAGCCTGAGGGCTTGTTTCCAATTCCATATTTATTTAATATATAAAGAGATTAGGGCTCAACCCTAATCTCAAGTTCGGCTAATTCTTCTAAACCAAAGTAAACCATATACAACTCATCAGTTAACCAAGGATCAAAAGATCAAAATATTTCACAAAATTTCATGAAATATTTTGTTTTTCTGAGACCCCGATACAAAATATCAAATATAATCTCAATCGGTAGGAAAGCTACAGGATATTTCGCGATATATCACGAAATAACACGAAATTTCCAGAAAAAATACAAAATATTCTGAAATAATTACGAAATATTCCCAAAATTGGTCTTGAAATCTAGTCTTCGGGTTTCAGAACTTAGCAATGAGAAAAAAGTAGGATATTGTGTATTTCAGCTTGACAACCATATTTACATAAAAAAACATTCAAGTAAATGACATTTACATTAAGTTATTTTATGTAAATAAGCAAATACCCCCCCCCCATTTGATTTCAATAAAAATATCAAAAACAAAATAAAAAACCAAATGAATCATAAAGATATTTTCAATTTTAGGAGAAAATAGTTTTCAGAGGTTTTCATAAAACCCTCATGTTAAAAAAAGTAATTAAATCAATTTCTTTTAGCTCAAAAAATTCCACAAGTTGTAGAACTATATGCACAACAAGAAAACCATGGTCCGTCAAGGAAAATTTTGAATGAATAAAAAATTTCCTATATAAAAATTCATTTCCAAACTTGGTAAAAAAACTGTTTCACATTTCAGCATAATAGTGTGGCCTCGGTGCAAGAGATTCTCTATCAACTTAAAGAGCACAAGGTAGAAGGACTCGTCCTTAAACTTGACTTCGAGAAGGCTTTTGATCGGTTACACTAGGATTTTATTCTCTCAACCCTTAATGCCAAAGGTTTCCCTCAGAATTGGATCCAATGTGTTTATAATTGTAAAACTTCCTCCAAAATCTCCTGCTCAGTTAACGACGAATCGGGAAGTTAGTTTCTGATGAAGAAATGCCTCAAACAGGACTGCCCACTCTCCCCATTCCTCTTTATTTTGGCTGTTGATGCTTTTGATGCATTCCTCTAAAGAGCTAGCTCGAGAAACCTTATTCACGGCATCCGAGGTAACTCTTGGTGCATCTCGAACCTTCATTTTGCTGATGATACTTCCTTTTCTATGAAGCCTGAGTTAAAGCAGGTGGAGGTTTTAAAAATCATCTTATATGCGCTGGAATTTTGCTCGGGACTTTGGATTAATTTCTTCAAGAGTTCTATGTACTATGTGGGCGACGATCAGGATTTTGGGTCCAAGGCTTCCACCCTCCTGAACTACAAATTGGATTCTCTCCCGATGAAATATCTAGGCCTTGCCATCAGCAATAAACACCATGCACGCTCAGATTGGTTCAAGGTAGTGGAGAAGGTTGAACTCCGTCTTTCTAGTTGGAAGGGCAAACACCTTTCTCTTGGAGGGCGCCTTACTTTGGTTAACTTAGTTCTCTCAACTATTCCCTCCTATTGCCTAGCTTTTTACTTCATCCCATCTTGGGTTATCAAGAGGATCAACAGCATTCGAAGTTCCTTCCTTTGGAGAGGCGCCGATGGTACCTCGGGATCCTACCACCTTGCTAAGTGGGGAGTAATTTGCAAGTCTCGCGACCAGGGAGGACTAGAGATTATTAACCTGAAAGATTTCGACAAAGCTTTATTGGGGAAATGGTGGTGGCGTCTACAAAACGATCAGGGTGACCATTGGTCGAACATTATTCGTGACAGATATTTTCGTCGTTTTTCCCCGCTACAAGCAAGGAGCCACCAATCTGGGATAGTTTCCTCTTTCTGGAAAGGTATTTGCAAGGTGGGGATACCTTTCAAATGCAATACAAGGTTGATCCTCAAAGATGGTCGTAATATCAAATTCTGGATAGATCAATGGGTTGATGACATCAACCTTGCTTCCTTGTTCGCAGATCTTTTGACCTGACTTGGGACCAGAATGCCTCAGTGCGCTCCCAGACCATCGTGTCCCAGGGTAGGCCCAGCTGGTCCATCAAGTTCAGAAGAGTAACACCTCCTAGCCTTCAGGACCAGCTTAGCGACCTCTATCAGATCCTAGCTTCTTTCTCTCCTGGTCCTGGATAAGACACCTCCATATGGAAATGGGAACCCTTTGGTATCTTCTGTCCGATTTTTTTACCGATTCTTCAACGCAGGAGGAATCATCTACCCAATAGCGAAGTATCTGTGGCACTCCCCTACACCTCTCAAGGCGGGAATCTTTATGTGGCTGGCCATTCAGGATCAGGTTCTAACCAGAATCAACCTTCGTCGTCGGAACAACCCGAATGTCCAGGATACCTCCTGCACTTTGTGTTACGGGCATAAGGAAGACGTGGACCATCTGTTTCTTCCCTGCCCCTACTCTCGCAAGTTCTAGCGCATGTTGAAACACCGGTTTCGAATCAAGGGTCACCCGGGCTCCATCCGCTCACTCTGGACACTGTGGCGGTACCGGCATATAAAAAAACCTCTGCAACCAGCGTGGGACTTCCTATTCATCGATCTTTTCTGATGTATCTAGCAGGAGCGCAACTCAAGAGTCTTCTCAGGCAAGGAACTTTCTATCGCTATTGTGTGGACAAATTTCACGACGTTGGTTAACAGCTGGTCTGCGAGGTTCTCTCTTAAGAGTTCCAAGGAGATAAGTTCTTTCCACTTTAATTTGTAACTTTCTTGCCTTTTTTAATAATATAGCTTGGGGTATGGCTTAACCACATCCTCCCATTCTCGGAGATGAGTTGCTAAAAAAAAGTCTATTTTCAAACTCATTTGAAGTTATTTGAACAATCAACTAATCTCTATTTTGAAAACATTTTATCCACAAAAAATATTAAATTTAAAAAAAAAACATTGATCAAAACTGGACCAGACAAGACTGCACAATAACACATAAGACTCACATACTAAAATACATAGAATACATGCTATGTGAAGCTCTACACCCTTAGATAGGGTACAAATATTATCTGAGTGTTCCAAAGTGTATATCTATACTTGGTTTATGACTATCCAGGGTCTTCTCAGGCAAGGAACTTTCTATCGCTATTGTGTGGACAAATTTCACGACGTTGGTTAACAGCTGGTCTGCGAGGTTCTCTCTTAAGAGTTCCAAGGAGATAAGTTCTTTCCACTTTAATTTGTAACTTTCTTGCCTTTTTTAATAATATAGCTTGGGGTATGGCTTAACCACATCCTCCCATTCTCGGAGATGAGTTGCTAAAAAAAAGTCTATTTTCAAACTCATTTGAAGTTATTTGAACAATCAACTAATCTCTATTTTGAAAACATTTTATCCACAAAAAATATTAAATTTAAAAAAAAAACATTGATCAAAACTGGACCAGACAAGACTGCACAATAACACATAAGACTCACATACTAAAATACATAGAATACATGCTATGTGAAGCTCTACACCCTTAGATAGGGTACAAATATTATCTGAGTGTTCCAAAGTGTATATCTATACTTGGTTTATGACTATCCAGGGTTTCATTGAAAAAATCCATTAAAAAATAATATTTCCATAATTTCTATAAAACTGCAATATTTTCACACTGTCTAAATATTTTCATATCCATAGTGTCAAAATATTGGTCGGAATAGAAATTTTGAACCTTGCAGTTAAGTATCTAACCCTATGAACATCCACCAAATTGACCATCATCGTTATCATTGTCATAATCATCATTATCGTCATTATCATCATTTTCTAAAGTCTTATCCCATCAAGATGGGGTGAAAATAAATTTTCGACCGGTTGTCAAATTGACATCAACCCTCAAACATTGGTGTCCAAAACTTTGTTGGGGTCAAACCCATGATGCTGGGAGCCTGGGACCCACTCCTTTCCGGTACACGATAAAAAAGGGGGCAGCCATGGGACACAGACTCTACATTGTGTAAAAGGGTAAAGAGGGGAGGTGGCAAGTAGGAGGAGAAGAGGGGAATGGGAGGAGTGTGTGTGGTTGGGAGGGGGGGACCATCTCCCAACCACCTCTTTCTATAGTCCGATGATCCCACATAAGCCCGCAGTATAGAGGCGAGCAGTAGAGAATGCGAGGGCAAATAAGGGGTCAACTTTGTAGCAACGGCTACAGATGGAGGTAAGGGTTGGTTCAACTCGATCATGGACAGCGGGTAAGGAGAGGCAGTGATGTAGCAGCTCAACAGGATTGTGCAGAAGTTGGTTTTCAATCTGTTTGCATAACGGATTTGGCTGCTGACCTGAAGATTGATAATTCTCCTAAGTTTACAGAGTAATTCGAGTGCAAGCCTCTGCAGAATGCTGATGTGGGGGACATTGCAATGACAAGAGCAGAGGTTGATGCAGTGGGCCTTGCTGCCCATCAGGTCATGACAGTAACGGCTACTCTTTAGTAGCAAGCAGGGGTGGCGCAAGCTTAGCAGACCAGCAACTGGGCAGCAAGGAAGCATGCACAGCACCTGGGCAGCTATGAAGCACCAGTGGGACCGATGTTGCTGATATTCAATTCAATGTAGAGATGTCAGCTTCAGGGATTGACAAGGCTTCACTATTAATTAAGGAGTTGGTGGCCTCTAATGCTGGCTTTGCGAAGGACTATTCAAAAAGTATTCTCTGTTGATGGCGATGAAGTTGCTGAAGCAGGGATTCTACAAGTTCAGAGGGATGTGAATGTAGAGGCTGTAGCCATAGACACTTGTTTAGAGAGAGAAGCTGCTTTATGGGCAGAGGTTGTTGATGTGAGTGCTGGTTGTGGGGAGGAAGGACTTTCTTTTGGCAAGGTGAGTAGAGGAGCAGAGGCTAGAGCTCATGGTCCCACTGGTACATCCATAGCGAATCGATCGAGAAATCTACTACTAGTGTGCACACTAGGAACGGGCCAATGGGTTTAGACATTCATTCGGAAAGCCTCGTGGGCATCCCGCCAAAGGATGCATCACGGATCCCAATGGCTATCAAGTGAGTGAAGATGAACTATGGAGCAAAGACGCCTAGTGACGACATTTACCATCTGGTGCTGGAGGATTTGGCGTTCTTGTACTCGATGGTTGTCGAGCATTGGGAGTGGCCCCCCGAAGATGCTCTCCCCTTCTTGCGACTGCCCCCCGACCCTTGAGGATCTCCAACGGAGCGTCGACGAAGCAGCAAGGAATGATACCTTGGCTAACCCGAATAGCGGGGGTCTTCAAGCTAGCCCCTCTACCCATTCAGAGGAGACTAAGGGGATGGAGATAGAGGGACATGATGATTATCCGGAAGAGGTTCAGGTGGAGGATGGTGTTCCTGAAGTCTTCCGCACTATCACTGATAACATTGCCATGGACAATGAAGCAAGAAGGATTTGGTATGCTCCAGGTGATTGGTTTTGGTGCCTGTGGTTTGTAGCTCATCAGGGCTCCCATGTCTTACAAAACAAATTTGACCAAGGCAACTTGGTAATGGGTGGAATGCCAAGAAAACGAAAAAGATTAGTTGGCAGGTAGGAAGGCCTATCATTTGGTTATAAAGTTTAAGATTGTGCAACCAAGGAGCAAACCCTTAGGATTCTCATAATCTAGGAAAGATTCTAGATGAGAGGGTACAAGACAAAACATGATTCATGTGTGTTCCATAAAGCAAAAGGCAAAGAGTTGAAACGGAAAGACATTAATATGAACATCCACTGAATTACCCATAACTAAGTTCAATGCAGGGTCTGCAGGTCCTATACACTTGAGTAGGGCTGGCAATTTCGGACCCGACACGGCAGACCCGACACGACCCGACACGAAGTTAGCGGGTCTGGGTGTGGGCTAAACGGGTTCGGGTCGTAAACGGTTCGACACGATAGACCCGTTTAATAAACGGGTCGGGTCCGGGTTTATGGTCTGGACACGGTAGACCCGGGAAGACCCGTTTAGTATTCAACGGGTCGTGTCAAGTCGGGTCGGGTCGGGTCTACCCGCAATCCGATACTATAATATATAATACCAGCGGGTCTTTCGGGTCAGGTCGGGTCGAGTCAGATTGGGTCGGATCGGGTCAACTGAATATTCCTATGTGGTTTAATCATACTACGGGGACAAACTCTCAGACATCGGCCAACCTCGTGCCTTGGGATCAACCCAAAGGGTGACTTTGAGCTGAAGGCCACGTTTTTCGGCCGTTCAGATCTTCTCCAATCGGCCGGCCCCGGTCCGTGGGCGGGGCACAAATCAGAGCCGTACGCCGTCGCTGGAGTGCGATTCACGCCAGACGTTGTGCGGTCGTGAATCTCGTGATGTGCAGCGAGCCCACCGACCGGAGCCGACCCACTGGAGATCAGAATTCCTTTTTCGGGAGTCAGAATTATGGGGCCCCCATGCTCGTTTGATTATCGATCATATATGACCTGCTGTAGCAGGTTGCAATAACTATTATGACCCCCTCTCTCAACCGTCCGGATGATAAATGGGTCTTACCGGGTCTACCCGTTTATTGGCGGGTCGGGTGCGGGTTTAGGATCTAGACACGATTAGCTAAACGGGTCGGGTCCGGGTCTGGGGTTTTTGGACACGAACACGACTAGACACGACACGAACACGACACGACCCGACCCGATTGCCACCCCTACACTTGTGTTTACTAATGTGAGTCGAGGCTGCTGAGCAGAAGTTCTTAGCCTGATACATAAACAGCCTGTCTCAGGATTTCCAACTCAACCAACCCATACTCTATGCATTCTTGACATGCCAGATCTTATATAGGTTCTTGAATAATGGATAGAAATAGAATTATATGAATTCTTCAACTTATATCTATAAAATAATAATGACAGATACCTCATGAATATATCTACATACATTAATTAGCTAATTAGTAAGTGGTTCAGATGGAAATAAAGCAATATTTTCCATTGGGTAAAGGAAGTCATATAAATGAACTATCGAAACAACAAACAGAGAACACGATATCCTTACCTATCAGCCTTGAGTAAAGGCATCTTGATCAGTGCGCCAAAACGTTCATGTAGTTCACTCTCAAATTCTTTCCGATTCTGGAGAACATGAACAAGGTTAGCAGGATAACACCAACAAGATAGTTAAGATAGATTACCTACACCATAGTAGAGAGGCATAATCATGACATGCCTTGCCATCATAAAGGTGGTAAAACATCAGCAGAACATAACCAGCATTTGCAGAATTCTTGTCAAGATTTCCCTTTAAAATTACAGGAGGTGTGTAAGAACAATCAGTTTATAGTATTTGACAGATAACAACGAAAAGTATATTAAAGAGAAGAGCTATCTGCAAATACCGGATGGTTGACTCGTTGAAGAACACGTAATATAAAAACAGCCAGTGCATCAAGAGAAAATGGATTTAAATCAGTTCCTGTAAATTCACATAAAATCACATCATAAATGTCTCTCCAAAAATATATTTTACATAAAATACAAACCATGAATGTATAAGTTGTTTGTCCATTGGAACATAGGAAGAATAAAATTGCATATTGAGCAGTTTAATAGCGAATATTCCACATTCCATGAAGAAGACATTACACAAAGTTTAAGATGCTAACATAGATATTAGAAAGAGTAAAAAACAATAGTTTTAGCACATGTTCTACCCCTTAAATTTATCGATTAATGAAGGTAAAAAGAAATCACATCATATGATGGGAACTTCAAAAGAATAATACATGATTTTTCTCATTGAAAGGTTAAAAAATTGAGAAACAATTTCTCCATTTGGCCATGCAGTTGCTCACCTAAAACCAGTGGCCAAGGTAGGGGTCAAGCATATGAGAGAGAGAGAGAGAGCTGTTCAAGCTCAATAGAATTTTAGAGGGTCACAACATATGGGAGTCACTTGAGTCACTTTTGAGATCTACCTCATGGTTCAATTCCACATCTCAACTTCTAGATTTAGAACCTAGGTTTGTTAAAAACATGCTTCTTAAATGCTTTTTACTGATTGATCATGATCATATTCATAAACATTAAACAATGTGTGCATCATGTCTCATAATGACTAGGATATGTAGATCTGTGATTTTCATGGGTGTTTCATGAAGATAAATGCAATGAGAAGGATGTATCTTTTATGCAGTTTAATTTATTCCTCTTCCAACAAGGATTCAGGTCCAGATTTTCAGATCCAAACCCTCTTGTTACTAATTCATCCGTCAATAATTCTCAATTAAACAGGTATATAGATAAAGTAACCCAAACTTAAGAAACACTCATTCCCCAAAAACAAACAGAAATAGTCCATATTATATAATCCATAATAAAATAGTACAAAATACATCAAGCAATAGCTGCAATATAATTAAAACCTTCAGAATCAGGAACAACAGGTACAGCAGACGCTTTTGTGCTTCGGCACATGCCCTCAATCTGGAATATCAAAATATCTGTTAGAAGCCAACTTTGGAGCAATAATGAAATGGACAACCGTATTTTTCATAAACAAACAATATTGCATGAACATACAATGCAAGAGAGTACTAGATTACCTGTCTCCACACTTCTTCATTTGGTGCATTTTTGTCAGCAAGGGTTATGGCACAAGGCTTCTTCTTGCGCTCATCTGCAACCTTTTGCCAATATCTTCCTGCAAAGCTTGTACCTTAGAAAATAATCAATAAAGGAACAACATACAAGGGAATTACATGAAAAAGATGAAATTCTAGGCACGGATTTCTGAAATGATCAGAGGGCCAAAATTTCGTATTCACAAATCATCAAATTGAGAGTGTTATCTCGTATAAATGTTAAACAAAATCATTCTATTGGTATCTGTGGCACTAATACCACTGAAAGATTAAAACATATAATATAATAATACAGATTTTATAATACTATTTTAGAATTACTTTCATAACTAGGTTGTGCTATTTTATTAGAAATTTCATAAAAGGTAATATCAATCTTCAACCCAAAAATTGCTCTGTTAACGGATGAACTGAAATGTGAAAAAAAAATGAACTATTATAAATGATTGCGAACATGGCAAATGGAGGGTCCACTTGTGTAAATATGGAATTTTTGATGATATTTAATTTGGTTGATCCATCAATTAGCAAAGGATCCAGTAATGTTCATGAATCTACAGCATAGTGACCATAGTCATGCACATAAAATGCAGGCTGCCAGATAACTTGAGAGGCAGCCAATTTTATAAGTCCAAAATCCGAAGTGAAGCTCGGTTTTAATTCAATGGAAGATAGGCTATTCTTCGTCTTATAACCCTGCTAATCTAGATACTGGGATTTAACAATGAGGACACAGAGTGCCAGAAAGATGGGACTTACAATATGATAAGAAGTTTAGAAATAGACTAAGACACACTATATAAAAGCTTAAAACAATTTCTCTTTGGACAAGGAAGTTTTTGACCAATGCTAAACAATGAAAGCAAGACTGTTCATAACAAATAAGGCTCGACATAGACACATCTTATCAGGTACGTTATGGCTTTCTGTAAATAATCCTTAAACCGACCCGACTAAAGCTCCATCAGTGTGAACAAAAATTTACGCAATAGCCTTTGCAAATGCTCAACAAATTACAATACTTCACTTGCTCAAGTGGTGGAACGAAGTACAAACGATGAATCAGGGAATTGTGAACGAATCCCCTTGAATCCGTTGATCCTCTATCCTTTGTGCTGGGACTTAGTCGAGGGTTGAAGTATTCAATTTGCATTTACAAGTTTTTTTCAAAAAAGATACAAGAGGCTTGCAGTGCATGATCCTTACGAGATTCACACTTAATCAGCTAGGATTTAGCGGTACTTTGCTACTTCGACTATAATTTTCGAGCTTTGACTGGAACTAGTGGAATGCCTTATTTATAGCTGGAATCGTCACTCCGAGGCTTTCTACGTCGTGCTCCGAGTTGAAAAGTTTGAAGTCTGAGAGCCTTCTTCGAAGTCTTTGTGTGCTCATGAAGTCATCAAAACAGAGTTCCGACATCTCGAGTCGTCTCTTTGAAGTCTTCGTGTGTTCTTGAAGTCGTCGAAGCAAAGTTCCCGCACCTCGAGTCTTTCTTGGAAGTCTCCTTGTGTTTTTTTTTGGAAGTCATCGAAGCAGAGTTCCAACGTCTCAAGTCTCCCTCCTGCTCATCTCCACACCTCTATTTATAAGAAGTAGAGTTGTTATGGGAGGGTAAGGAGTTATGTAATCTCCATAACTACATGGTGGTTAGAGTGTTTATGGGAGTGTGGGCAGTTATGTAGTTTCCATAACTACCTAGTGGTTGGAGTGGTTTATGGGAATGTGGGGAGTTATGTAGACTCCATAGCTACCTCGTGGTTTTGGGAACACTGGGAGCCCAGAGGAAGTTTTCATAAATCCCTAGGTAAATCTGAATTGTCCATTTGCTAGCAATTTATCAAGTGTATAATTTGGTCGCTTTCAGTGACTTATTGAATCATTTTGGATGGACACAGACTTAGATTTTTTTTAATCTACTTCTTATCCTTCTCCCTTTTTTTTTCTCTTTTTTTGTCTTCTTGGTCGACCCTACCTGTTACTTGGGCCGGTCGGACCTGGTTGTTAGTGGGGCCGGTCGGCCCTGGTATGGGGCCGGCAACCCCGTGTACTGAGGCCGGCTACCCTGCACACTGCGGTTGGTTTGGGGTTTCTTTCTTTCCTTCGTCCTTTCCTTTCTTTTCTTCCTCTACTTTCTTTCCTTTATTCTTTCCTTTCTTTTCTCGTTCCTTTCCTTTCTTTTCTTCTCTTTCTTCTTCCTTGTCGGCCCTAGTCGTTACTGGGACCAGCCGATCATGGTACTAGGGCCGGTTTTGGGGTTTTTTTCCTTTCCTTCTTTTTTTTCTTTCTTTTTCTTCTTTCTTTCTTTCCTTTATTTATTTCTTTCCTTTCCTTTTTTCTCTCCTCTTTTCTTTCTTTTATTTCTTTTCTTTCTTTCCTCCTGGCCGGCCCAAGTCATCACTTGGACCGATCGGCCCTAGTAATGGGGTCGGTCACCCTATACTTTGGGTTGGTTTCTTTCTTTCACTTCTTTATTTCCTTCTATACTTGGAAATTTCCAGAGGTTAGTGCTATACTTAGCAAACTTTTCGAGTATCGCATCCTCAGAAAATTTTAAGTGCCTACAAATTGTCCCCTCAAGAATAAGCAATTGAATAGAAGGTGAACATGGTTGATCCTTGATGTTATCGATCAATTAATCCTTAGTCAGATATCAGAGGTGCTTTTATCGTTAATTGAGTTAAACAGAAAAAGGGGTATCTATAACAGTGTTGGTTATGAGGTAACCATCTACTAACTTCCCCTCTATCAACTTATCCATGATCTCCTTTCATACTTTTGTCTTCTCAAAACGAAGTCTTTGAGTGAAAAAGAAAAGGCTTGATAGCGAGGGAAGACAGGCACACATCACAAGAAGATTTCTTCGTTGCAAACACACGGTAAGCGAACTCTTTGCTTGTTCCACAAATCTTCTTTCCTTTTCTTTTTTTTTCCTCTTTTCTTCTTGTTAATGTATATAGATGGGTCGGGTTTACTGTACAGTCGGGTCGGGTTGTATGGTGATACATGTACATATATTGGGCTTGAGTCCCTCAATGGAATGCATTCTATTCCTCTCCAAACCCTAGCCGTCATCTCCTAACATGGTATCAGAGCTCTAGGGTTCTCCCGCGCTGCGACGACGACGACGGTCCTCCTCCTCCGGCAGCACCTCCCCGTCCGGCCTCCCTCCTCCACCGGCTCACCCCGTCCGGGCTCCCTCCTCCACCGGCCCCCCTTCCGCCGCCCGACAGCCCCCCCTACAGCCGCCCGACACCCCCCTTCCGCCTGCCCACTCCGTCCGGCCTCCCTCCTCCACCGGCCCCCCCCTTCCGCCGCCCTACAGCCCCCCTACAGCCCCCGACCCCCTTCCTCCACCCCACTACAGCCTCCCGACCCCCTTCCTCCACCCCCCTACAGCCCCCGACCCCCTTCCTCCACCCCCCTACAATCGCCCGACCCCCCTCTAGCCCCCGACACCCCCCTACAGCCCCCTACACCCCCCGACCCCCTTCCTCCACCCCCCTACAACCCCCGACCGCCCTTCCTCCACCCCCCTACAGCCGCCCTACAGCCCCCCTACAGCCCCCGACAGCCTCTGTCACCCCCCGACCCCTTCCTCCACCCCCCGACCCCCCCCTCCTTCACCCAACCGGCCCTCCCACCCCTTCCCGGTTCCCCCCCCCCCTCTGTTGAGCCTCCTCCATGGCTTCTCCTGTCGTATCGTCCGTCGTTGCGATCTCTCCACCGCTGAAGGCGGTCGCCTTTCAGTTGTCATCGGCCAGCGACTGGCCTGACTGGTCCCTCACCGTCGAGGCCGCGCTCTCCAATCGTGATCTGTGGGGTCACATCACCGGCGATGATCCTCCTCCAGCTGTCCTCTCCCGCTCCTCATCTGTCACCAGCAGTGCCGCATCCTATGCTGCGACTGCTACTGTCCCGACTACTCTCACCGCCGCCACGGCTGCCGCTCTCACGTGGCGACGTCACGATCAGGCCATCCGGGCCTATCTCCTGGAATCTGTTGCTCGTCCGCTCCTTGCTCCCATCGGCCGCCTTCCTACAGCGCGCGCGATGTGGGAGTATCTCCGGGACCGGTTTCTCCCGCGCGGCGGCGCCCGCCGGCATCAGCTTATCTGTGACTCGCAGTCTGCACGTCAGGGGGAGCGCACGATTCAGGACTTCTTCAGTCAGATGAGTGCATACTGGCATGAGCTGGACTCCCTGATCCCGGAGCCGTGTGCTTGCCCCCGCTCACGGGATTCCCAGCGCTACCTTGATGAGGGCCACCTGCACCAGTTCCTGGCAGTGCTTCGGCCAGACTTTGCTCTCATCGCTGCTCAGCTCCTGCACCGTGAGCCACTCCATCGGCTAGAGGATGCTCTACTCGCCCTGGTCGACAAGGAGACCCGCCTTCAAACTCAGGGCGCTCGTCCTCCTCCACTTGTTCCTAGCTCCGATACTGTCCTGGAAGCCGGGTTCTCCGATGAGGCTGTCTTCTGTCACTACTGCAAGGAGCCCGGCCACATGAAGCGCGAATGACCACACGTCCTCCACGCAACCCCCGCTGGGGTCCGGATGAGAGAGCCCCACGCTGGGCTTCGACTTCCCATGACGATCGACGCGGCGGTCGAGGTGGACGGAGCCGTGGACGTGGTTCGTCCTCCTTCCGCCACTTTGGTGGTACAGCGGCTACTGTAAAGGCCTCGACGCTCCCCACTGCTACCACAGCACCTTCTCCGCCTGAGCCGGACCGTTTTCAGCGCCTCGAGGAGCTCCTTCTTCGCCACCTAGCCTCCACCGGCTCCGCGACTGCGCACGGCTTGTCTGCCACCTCTGGTACTACTGCTCCATGGATCTTCGATTTGGGTGCCTCCTGTCACCTCACCTTTGACTCCACTGTCCTCACGGACTGTTCTCCCACTACCACCCACCAGGAGGTTCGCACTGCGGATGGGACTCTCGTCCCTATTCCGCAATGTGGCTCCATCACTACCACCTCAGACTCTTCTGGTCGCCTGACCCTACCCCATGTCCATCATGCCCCCCGTCTTAACATTAATCTGATCTCTATTAGTTCTCTTTGCGACTCTGGCCTGAACATCATCTTCACCCCTTCTGTTTGTGTTGTGCAGGATTCGCGGACGGGTCAGAGGATTGGGCTGGGCCGTAGAGCAGGAGGACTTTACCAGCTGGACCATCTACATGTGTCTTCCGTTCCTGTTGCGTCTGTCATGTCTGTCACCACTGATGCCGACCTGTGGCACAGAAGGTTAGGTCATATATCGAGTGATCGACTCAAAAGCGTATTCCGTTCGGGCGCTTTGGGTCGAGCGTCTTTCTCCCCCCTTTCTGTTTGTACGGGTTGTAGACTGGCAAAGCATCTAGCTCTTCCATTCTCTGCTAGTGCTTCCCAGTCTGATGCTTTATTTGATTTAGTCTATTCGGACATTTGGGGTCCTGCTCCTGTTGCTTCTATTTCGGGTTACATGTATTATGTGTGCTTTATCGATGACTATTCTAGGTGCACCTGGGTTTATCTTATGCGTCATCGATCTGAAGTATCTCACATCTTTAGGAGATTCACCACTATGATACACACTCAGTTTGGTCGGCGCATCAAGACCTTTCGGTCTGATTGTGCCAAGGAGTATCTCTCCTCTGAGATGCGTGAGATTCTTCAATCTCACGGCACTCTTCACCAGCAGTCCTGTCCCCACATCCATGAGCAGAACGGCGTTGCCGAACGCAAGCATCGTCTTGTCCTTGAGACTGCACGAGCCCTGCTTCTCTCTGTGTCTGTTCCCCACTCCTACTGGGCTGAGGCTGTCATGACGGCTGTCCACCTCATTAACATCACTCCGTCGTCTGCTCTGTCCGGTGCCACCCCATATGAGCGCCTCCACTCCAGCCCACCTGACTACTCTCTTCTTCGCACGTTTGGCTGCACGTGCTTCGTTCTTCTTCCTCCCCATGAGCGCACCAAACTCTCTGCGAGGTCTGTTAGGTGTGTTCACTTGGGGCTCAGTCAGGAGCACAAGGGGTATCGGTGCTACGATCCCTTGGCTCGCCGGATCCGTGTCTCCCGTCACGTATCCTTTGTAAAGGATGTCCCGTACTTCTCCCCTGAGTCTCGGGATCTTTCCTTGCCTCCTGAGTCACCCTCCTCGTCTTCCTCACATCTCCACATCCCTGTTCTACCCCCGTTTTCTGTTGCCCCATCCACGCCTACTCCTTCTCCATCTTCCCCGCCACCTCCACCACCACTATCACCACCGCCACCACCTCCTCCGTCTTCCTCGACACCTCCACCACCACCTGTTACTCGTGTTTATGTTCGTCGGTCTGCAGCTCCTCCTCCAGAGTCGGTTCACACTGGTACTCCCTCGCCTGATGCTGCTGCCCCCTCCTCCCCGGTCGTGGATCCTGTTCCTGTTCGGCGCTACCCAACGCGCGAACATCACCCTCCTGACAGATATGACTACTCTCCTGACAGGTTTGGCTACTCTGTCTTTCCCTCTGACTCTCCTGACTCCTTTGGCTACTCTGCCAGTGCCTCCTATTCACCATCTTTTCAGGCTTTTCTTACTGCTATCCACACCCATCGGGAGCCCCAATCGTACCGTGAGGCAGCTTTACATCCAGAGTGGCGGCAGGCCATGTCAGTTGAGCTTGAGGCTTTTCAGCGGACCCAGACATGGGATTTGGTGCCTTGTCCCTCAGGTGTGGTGCATGTTAGCTGCAAGTGGATATTCAAGGTCAAGACTCGACCTGACGGATCCATTGAGCGGCACAAGGCTCGCCTAGTTGCCCGTGGCTTCTCCCAGGAGTATGGGATTGATTACGAGGAGACGTTTGCTCCGGTTGCTCGGATGACTACTGTGCGCACCCTCTTAGCTGTGGCAGCTGCTCGAAGGTGGCCTCTCCATCAGATGGATGTCACCAATGCGTTCCTCCACGGTGATCTCTCCGAGGAAATCTACATGGCTCCTCCTCCGGGCGTTTCAGTTCCTCCAGGGCACGTGTGTCAGTTGCGCCGAGCCATCTATGGGCTCAAGCAGGCCCCTCGTGCCTGGTTTGAGCGATTCCGCAGTGCAGTCCTGGCCGCCGGGTTTGTTGAGCGTCACTCCGACTATGCCCTGTTCACTCGCTCCTCCAGTCAGGGTATTGCAGTTCTTCTCCTCTATGTGGATGATATGATCATCACTGGGGATGACAGTGCCACCATCACATCCCTTCAGCGGCACCTCCAGAGTCAGTTTGAGATGAAAGATCTGGGCTCTCTTCGCTACTTCTTGGGCATTGAGATTGCCCGGTCAGCTCGTGGTCTGTTGGTCTCCCAGCAGAAGTACATCTCCGACATCCTTGATGATGATGCTCTTACTGACTCTCGCACTGCTGATACACCCATGGAGCTCAATTTGAAGATTCTAGCTACAGATGGTGAGCCACTCCAGGATGTCTCCCGCTACCAGAGGCTAGTTGGGATGCTCGTCTATCTCACTATGACCCGGCCAGACATTGCCCATGTTGTTGGCATTGTCAGTCAGTTTGTTCAGGCTCCACGTTCAGTTCACTATGCAGCTGTCCTTCGGATTATCTGCTACCTCCGGGGCACCATCACCCGTTCATTACTGTTTCCCTCCACCTCTCCGTTGGTACTGCGTGCCTACTCCGATGCAGATTGGGCAGGAGATGCAGCCACTCGCCGCTCCACTACAGGATACTGTGTGTTTCTGGGTGATTCGCTTATTTCGTGGCGCAGCAAGAAACAGTAGTCTGTTGCTCGCTCCAGCACCGAAGCCGAATACAGGGCTATGGCATCCACCACCGCAGAGATTGTCTGGCTTCGCCGCCTTCTGCTCGACTTAGGAGTGGTGATATCCGGGCCCACCCCTCTCTTCTGTGACAACCGGAGTGCTATTCAGATTGCTAGCAACCCGGTCTTCCATGAGCGAACAAAACATATTGAAGTTGACTGTCATTATGTTCGCCAGGCGTTTCTCGACCACACCATCTCCCTGCCTTTCATTTCCTCATCGGAGCAGACTGCTGATTTTCTGACGAAGCCCCTTACGATTGCTCGCTTCCGGCATTTTCTAGGCAAACTCTCGGTTCATGATCCACCGTGAGTTTGAGGGAGAGTGTTAATGTATATAGATGGGTCGGGTTTACTGTACAGTCGGGTCGGGTTGTATGGTGATACATGTACATATATTGGGCTTGTGTCCCTCAATGGAATGCATTCTATTCCTCTCCAAACCCTAGCCGTCATCTCCTAACACTTCTCATTCCTTTACTTCTTCCATTTCCTCTCTTATTCTTCCAAATGAGAATTTTATCATGTGAAGTGTCATTGAGCGGGTGGTGACTGAAATTTCAATCGAAGTTCCAAAATTTCGACGAAAAATTTCAGTTTCAAGCTGTGGGCGGAAACGAAAGGGGTTCAAAACTCGGACCCCTTCCGATTTCGGTGAAGTTTTAGAATTTTGGGGCATTACGTTCATTTCGTCAAAATTTCGATCGAAACAGTGGGGGCTCACCGAAGCCACATATTGTCCCCCGATTTCGGTGGCCACATCGTCGAAGTTTCAGCATGTCATGGGCATTTCAGTAATTTTGACCGAACCCAACTCACAGATTTCATGAAACCTGTGGACTGGTTTCGGTAAGGTTAGGACCCTTGTAAATACTGGTTGATTTCGACCAAAGCTTCGTTATTTCGACCGAAGCCTCCCAAAACCTCCAAATTTTTACGGATTTCGTCAAAATCTGTCTGATTTCACCCGAAGTTGTCTAATCTCACGGCCGGACTCACCGGATTTCATCGGATCTCGACTTGAATTCATCGAATCTAGCTAGATTTCGTTGTATGATTCCTTGGATTTCGCTAGTTTTGCTAGATTTCATCAGAACTGCTACCGGATTTCGCTTGAACCACTGTCGGATTTCAACATTTTTGCTGAAACTCACTGGAACCGCCAACAGATTTCAATGAACCACCGTCGGAGTCACTGGATTTTGTCGTTGGATTTGCTCGGATTTCAACTAATGTCGTCATCCTCACTGCTCTCACCGGCACAGTTGCCTCCAGGCCCTCCACCATCACTGCCCGCATCAGCGTAGTAGCATCCGTCACTACTGCCCTTGCCGGTGCAATTGCCTCCACTACCACGGCTCTCATTGGTGCAGTAGTCGCGACAGCCATCCTTCCGGCTGGTTTTCTCACCAGTATCTTTGTTGTGGGATACGTATTGTAGGTACAAAAAAGCGTCGTGGTGATGACGTGTTGTTCTTTATTTGCTTGAAACGTACAAAGATTAAACCAGGTGTCCTCAGCTTCAACCAGGTGTAAAGGCAATAGTAGTTGTCCTAGCGCATCTAATATAGACACAAAGGGTAGGAAGATCGACTGGCATGTCAGCATTAGCTTGTGAAGTATGACCTTAGATGTTGCCCTGTTGGAGTGCAGAGGACTCGACACCGGGCGTAACGACAAGAGATAGGATGGTAGAATCATCGTTGACTCCAAACATAGTGGATATTAGGTAGTTGGACAAGCCTTTCGAAGAGATGACAGACTTCGAAAGAGGGTCAATGAAGAGGGATGAAAGGAGATAAAGGTCCCATCAAGCGTGCTAGAAATTCATATGAACAAAAATTTATGCAATAGCCTTTGCAAATAATGCTCAACAAATTACAAGGACTTGCTCAAGTGGTAGAGCGTAGTACAAAAGATAAATCACGGAATTATGAGAGATTCGCCTTGAATCTGTTGATCCTCTATCATTTGTATTGGAATTTTGTCGAGGGTCAAACTATTCATTTTGAATTTACAAGATTTTTGGGTGAAGATAGAAAAGGCATATGGTGCGTGATCCTTCCAGACTTCGCACTTGATCGGCTAGGGTTTAGTGGTGCTTTGGTCCTTCGTCTTTGATTTTTTGGCTTTGACTGGAACTAGTGGAAGGCCATTTTTCTGACCAGTATCCTCGCTCTGGGGCTTTCTATGTCGTGCTCCGAGTTGAGGAAGATTGAAGTTTAAGTGCCTTCTTCGAATTCTTCGTGTGTTCTAGAAGTTGTCGGAGCAGAGTTTTGGTGCCTTGAGTCTTCTCTCCGAAGTCTTCATGAGTTCTTGAAGTCATCGAAGCAAAGTTCCGATGTCTCGAGTCTTTTCTTCGAAGTCTCCTTGGTTTTTTTTTTTAAGTCGCGAAGCAGAGTTCCAGCGTCTCAAGTCTCCCTATTTCCCTCCTTGCTTGTGTCCAACCCTCTATTTATAAGAAATATAGTGGTTATGGGAGAGTGCAGAGTTATGTAGTTTTCATAACTACCTGGTTGTTGGAATGGTTTATGGGTGTGTGGGGAGTTACATAGTTTCCATAACTACTTGGTGGTTGAGTGGTTTATGGGAGTGGGGGTGGGGGGGGGGTATTTAGT
Organism: Chamaelirium japonicum; assembly: GCA_947650365.1. NCBI lineage: Eukaryota > Viridiplantae > Streptophyta > Magnoliopsida > Liliales > Melanthiaceae > Chamaelirium > Chamaelirium japonicum. Next base: position 64,600,542 of record OX393559.1, on the reverse strand, counting down.
TTCCAAACCTACCTAGCGGTTTTGGCAACTCCCAGATGATATTTTTATAACTCCCTGGATAAATCTGAACTGTACGTTTGTGGCTAGCAATTCAGCAAGTATTTGATTATGTCTTTTTCGATGACTTGTTGAATCATTTTGGATGGATACTGATTTAGAATTTTTTTAGTCTACTTCTTATCCATCATCGTTTTCCTTTTTATATTCTCTTTTTTATTCTACTTGGTCGACCCTGGTAGTTACTGGGGCTGGCCGGCACTAGCTGTTACTGGGGAGTCGAGGACGGACGGCCCTAGTATTGGGTCGGCCAGCCTACCGCTGGCATTGGTTTTGGGTTTCTTTCCTTTCTTTCTTTTCTTCTTCCTTTCTTTTACTTTCTTTTCGTTCTTTAGTTTCTATTTTTCCATTCCTTTCTCTTTTTTCTTCCGGGCCGGCCATGGTTGTTACTGGCGCAGCCAGCCCTAGTACTAGTGCTGATGGCCCTAGTATTTGGGCTAGTTTTGCAATTTCTTTCTTTCCTTTTCTTCTTTTTTTATTTCTTTCTTTATCTCTTTCTATTCCCTTTCTTTCATTCATTTCCTTTTCTTTATCTCATTTTTTTTTTCTTTCTTACTTTCGGTTATTTTCCTCCTGGCCAAGGTTTAAAATCACGGTATCGGTCGCGGTATCGGTCGGCCCCGAACCGGTATGTACCGGCCGGTACGTACCGGTACCGGCCGGTACGGACCGATACCGGTTGAGAAAAAAAATCTAAAAAAAACCCAAAAAACCCAAAAAAAAAAAAAAAATTAACCAGTCGGTACCGGTCCGTACCGGCCTGTACCGGCCTGAACCGGCCGATACGGACCAGTACGTACCGGTACCGGCCAATACGGGCCAGGTATCGAGATCGGATGCAGTACCGGTCTCGAATTGGCCAAAACCGGTACGTACCGGCCGGTACGTACCGGTATCGGCCGAGATTTAAAACCCTGCTCCTGGCCAGCCCAAGTCAGCACTGGGGCCGGTCAACCCTAGTACTGAGGCTGGCCATCCTGTATTTTGGGCTAGTTTCTTTCTTTCCTTCTATAGTTTGAAATTTTTGGTGATTCATTCTATACTAAGAAAAAATTTTGAATATCGCATCCTCAGAAAATTTTAAGTGCCTACATCGAGAGCATACTGAATTTGGATAGCAGTTGGCCCGGCCAACACATGGAACTAATACGTACCTGGCCACTGATTTTGCATGAAAATCAGCAAATAGTGTAATGAGTTCATTGCTCTTTGTTGCATTGCATTTAATACACAATAAAAAAAAAAGAACAACAATGTAATCGTTGAATCCATGCACAACGGCCAAAAACCTGTGTAATTCCAAGGATTTAAAGATGTGTATAGTCGAACCCAACTCATATCTATATATATATATATATATATATATATATATATATATATATATATATATATATATATATATATATATATATATAGGGGCATGTTATAATGCGGCATGCGTTACGTGCGGCATCGCATAGCAGCCGTCTGATGCAAGAACTACGTGCATGCGATGCACGCAACGGTGCATCAGACGGCTGCGGTGCGGTGCCGCACTTACCGCATGCCGCATTATAGCATTTCTCTCTCTCTCTCTCTCTCTCTCTCTCTCTCTCTATATATATATATATATATATATATATAGAGAGAGAGAGAGAGAGAGAAAGAGGAGGGATACTCTTACTTATGCAATTACACACCGCCTTTTACCTAACATAGAGGTTTCAGAATTTGATGAAACTTGGTGGGGGTGCTATCTATATCAAGTTGATCATCCTCACCAAAAATCATCAAATTCAATAACCTCTAAGGACATCAAATATGCTATTCAGATTAACGGTTAAAATAAATGGTCAATAAAGCCTTTAACTTCTGATGCCCCTAGAGGTTATAGAATTTGATGGTGAGGATGATCGACTTGCCAAAGATAGCATCCCCACCAAGTTTCATCAAATTCTGAAACCACTAGAGTAGGTAAAAGGCAGTGTATAATTGCATAAGTAACCATTCCATAAGTAGGAGTATCCCTGCCCATATATATATATATATATATATATATATATATATATATATATATATATATATATATATATATATATATATATATATATATATACACACAGAGAGAGAGAGCAAGAGAGAGGGGGGGGGAACCGGGAAGCCGAACGCAAGTTCACGATTAGGTTGGTGAACTTATGTATTCCATCCCACACGTGTGTGCGTTTTCTTTTACTTATTGCTTTATCTTTTTAGTGTTGTTCATCCCTCTTAAAGTCTTGTCCCCTCTTAGTACTTTTACTTTATCTTCTCAGTGGACACATGGCGCAATATAAACCTATTTCACCATTCATTTGTGAACTCAAGTTCACCAAACCCGTTCCCATATATATATATATATATATATATATATATATATATATATATATATATATATATATATATATATCACCTACAGGACGTCCCGCACCGGGATTTTGCGAGACAGTTCTGAGCTGTCCGATCGATAGGATCCAAAGGGAGGGATTCATCCCGGACGAATTCTCACTGTTACTGTGGCGGCCACAGTAATAGCGAGTTTTTGGTCCGGATGAATCCCATCCGTTGGATCATACCGATCCAACGGTTCAAAAAAAAATTGCAGTTACTGTAGCAGCTACAGTAACCGTGAAATTGTTTTGCGTCGTCCGATCGGATGAATCCAAAGGATGGGATTCACCTAGACGGCCAAATGAATCCCAAATGAATGCTATTCGTTGGATCATACCGATCGGACGGTTCCTATGCTATCAAAATCGGGACTAGTCGGCGACTAGTCCCTAGGCGGCATTATGCCGACCGATTAATTCCCATTCTGTCATTGCTGGGCAGAATCCCGACTAATCCCCGACTAGCGACTGCCGACTAGTCCCCATGCAGCATTCTGCAAGCAAAATTTTTTTTTGCAAGGAGTCTCTGCAAGCAATTTTGTTTGGATTTTTTTACATTGACTCAAAGTCTTGAGTCGCAAGACTCACAACTATGGCTCTTCCCTGTAATCATCTGTTGAGCACCTAAGAATCTTAGATAAAAACATAGACAAATAATTATTGTTTATTTGTTGATATCCATATAACCCTATAATCAAAATTGGAGTTGTTCACAGATTAAACATCATCAAACAAATATTGTGATGAATTCTTAGTTCCGAGTCTTCTGACATGGGCATGAAGCCAATACAACTGTGTTTTGTTAGACTGTTACTTATGTATTTATACCCATGCTGTGAAGTATGAAGGTATGTATTGTTATTAACCGACTAATATCATATACTTATTGACATTTATGCTAGTTCATATATCATATATGTTTAGGGAGATAAGTTTTGGCCGACTAGTCCCGAATTAGTCCCGACTAGTCCTAGTCGGCTCTAAGCCGACTAGGGCCGACTACCGACTCTGACTGCATAGGACAGTTCAAAACAATTTCACAATTACTGTAACAGCTACAGAAGCCGCGAAATTTTTTTGAGGATGGGATTCATCCGGACCAAAAACTCGTGACTGTGGCCGCCACAGCAACAGCGAGAATTCGTCCAGGATGAATCCTTCCCGCTGGATCCTACTTATCGGACGGCTCATAACTATCCCGCAAAATCCCAATGCGGGACGTCCCGTAGGTGATCAATTTTGTATATATATATATATGAGAAAGGGTTTTCTGGACCAGTGGACCATCAAATTTGCTGGTCCACTAGCCTATTTGATGACCCTACAAGTTTCAAAATTTACTGAAACTTGATGGGTGTGTTGTCTAGGGTAAGGTGATCATCCTCACCAAAAATCAGGAAATTCTAAAAACTTCTAGGGTCATCAAATGCTTAAGTTTTATCATTCGTCCAATGTAACCTTTAATTTTGCTTTGTACATTTGATAAGGATGATCACCTCACCCTAGACAACACAAGCACCAAGTTTCAGCAAATTCTGAAACTTGTAGAGTCATCATATATATATAGAGAGAGAGAGGTGTGTTACGTTACGCTATGCGCTGCGGCGGAGAAACTGCGCTGCCAACTATGAACGTCCGATCGGAAAGGATTCAATGGCACAGACAAATCTCGCTCCATCAAACCCCGCTGTGCTCCATCAAACCCGTTTCGGTTCGTTCGATTTCCATTAGTTGGATCGATGGGAATCGAACGCTCTAAAAATTTTCGCTGTTACTGTAGCGGCTACAGTAACAGGGAAAGTTGTTTTGGACCGTTCGATTCCAATCGATCCAACGGATGGAACGATTGTTGTGTTCGTTCGATTTCCATCCGTTGGATCGATGGAAATCGAACGGAGCAAAAAAATTTCGATGTTACTGTAGCAGCTACAGTAACAACGAAAAACATTTTTGTCCATTCGATTCCCATCGATCCAACGGATGGGAATCATCCCTAACCAACGGATGGGAAACCATTGGATCGATGGGAATCGAACGGCCCAAAATAACTTTCGTTGTTACTGTAGCCGCTACAGTAACAGCGAAAGTTTTTTAGAGCGTTCGATTCCCATCGATCCAACGGATGGAAATCGAACGAACCGAAACGGGTTTGATGGAGCGCAACGGGGTTTGATGGAGCGCGATTTGTTTGTGCCGTTGGAACCTTTCCGATCGGACGGGCATAATTGGCAGCATATATATATATATATATATATATATATATATATATATATATAGGGTCAGGATCCTGTGACTTACATTTTTTTCCTTCAAGGTTATTTGATGCCCTAAAGGGTTTAGAATGTGCTGATTATTTGTGGATGACAGGATGCAATCATCCCACCTTAGATAGAAAATCCACAAAAAATCAGCACATTTTAAACCATCTAGGGGAATCAAATATTATAAACTTTATCCACCGTCCATTTTTTCCGTTAACTTTTATTATATATTTGATGCCCCTATAAGTTTTAGAATATGCTGATTTTTTATGGATGGTCTATTGCAATGATAACATCCACAAAAATCAAAACATTCTAACCTGTCTAGGGCATCAAATCAAAATCGAAGGCAAAAATTTAAGGCACAGGATCTTGACCAATATATATAGAGAGAGAGGAAACGGGGTAGAGGCTGCTGTAGGCACACAAATTGTGTCTAACCCGGACCCGACTCGCATGCACCTATGCGGAGGCAAACCCGACAGGCACTCGGGCCCGGACCCGACTTGCATGCACCAATGCGGAGGCAAACCCGACACGCACTCGGACCCGGACCCGACTCGCATTCACCGACTCGGAGGCAAACCCGACACGCAAACCGGACCCAACCCGCACTAAACAAGGGGCCGGGTGGGCCCATCCCCAAGTGGGGCCCACCCGGCCCCCCTATAGAAATCTGAACCCCTTTAGGGAGGTGGCCGGCCATGCAAGAAAAGAAAAGAAAAGAAAAGAAGGAAAAGAAAGAAAGAAAAGAAAGAAAAGAAAAGGAAAAAAAAGAAAACAAATACCGCCATGCGCGAGAGGAGGTTGTGTATGACGTCTACGTAAGTGTGGATCTGCGCCGATCCCTCGATCCGACGGACAAGAAACGAAGCCGGGTCACCATCGACTTTATGTGCAAGATTCAAAATAAATCTAAAAATGATTGAGCCATAATTACCTTGCCAGAAAAGGAAAGCAAATGAAGGTTTATTCCCCTCTTCAATTGAGGAATAAATCTTGGGTAGTTATGGGAGAGATATTAAAGGGATTCAAATAAACTTCCCATATCTCTCCCCTCCCCCATTCACCTATAAATAGAGGGGGAGGGGGAAGGCTCAAGGGGTCGGAAGCTGAAGACGAAGCGAGGAAACTCTGCAGAAGAGGAGACGCGCTCTTCATCGACCCAAGGCTTCACGAGGCACGGGCAAGCCTATCCCTATGGGACCGGTTTAGTCCATTGAAAGCCCTCATCAACGTGAAGATGAATCGTTCGACTCCGAAGACGCCAGAAGCAAAGGCCAGAGAAGAAGATCGGAGCGGCACCACCCTGTCGTCTCCAACAAGCCTCGACTCCGATCAAGCCCAAAAGCCCGGAGAAGAAGACCGAAGCGTCATCACCCGTCGCTTCGACAAACGTCCACTCTATCCACGAAGAAGAAATCTTGGAGAGGAACACCCGAAGCGCCACTACACCCGTTGTCTTCAAAGCAAAGCCGACGCTACAACCGTCGCACGGAGATCGATGCTACCCCCACCGTCTTCAAAAGAACCCTTCGAATCCGATCACGCCAAAAAAGCCCGGAGATGAAGAGAAGCAAAGTCATCGCTACACCCGTCGTCTTCAAAGCAACTCGCATCTCGGGCTCATGACATGGAACTCAGCCTAGCAAACAGCGGATACTCGAAGAACAAGGACTTCCTGAAGGTGGAGAAGGACAAAGCGCCGGCACCGAAACCGAAGCAAGTCAACGTTGCCGACATCGCTTCGACCTCCAAGCCGCTCAAGATCGGTGGCAAGCCGGATCAAAGAAAAGGAGGCGCCATACCGCCGCCTCCGCCACAAAGACAAAGAATGACTCTCGAGGAGCTCGAAGCAAAGGAGTACCCCTTTCCGGACTCGGAAGTCTCCTCCATGTTCGATCAGTTGCTGCAGAAGAAGATGATAGAGCTTCCTCCCTCAAAGAGACCCGAGCAGATGCATCGCGTCGACGACCCTCTCTTCTGCAAATACCACCGAGTGGTAAGTCATCCCATCGAAAGATGCTTCGTCTTCAAGGAAAGAATCATGGCGCTCGCAAAGCAAGGGAAGATAGAGATCGATTCCGGGGAGGTCGCTACGGCCAACATGACGTCCATTACCTTCGGATCCTTTCCGCCGGTACGCGTCGATGCACATGGAATGCCCAAATTGCGCGTCAATCGTCAAAGGTCGATCGCGAAGTCAGCTTCCCAACTGAAGGTTTCGAAGCGACGACAACGTGCTCCTGCGCTCGCTGAGGAGGAAACGCCATTGTCCCGGCGGTAACCACCGCTCACGTCAGCACCTCTCCCAAGCAAAGCTACATCCCAACGTGCGCTCCAAAAGAGATACAAGCAAGGAGATCCAGAAGTCGGTCTGCTGGGCCAGCATTCAGGCAAGTTCGACTATTACGTCCTCTACTCTACGCCTCCATCCGTTTCGATCGAAGAAATCAAGTCCACCGGCTGGTGATCGGAAGATGAGCCAGTAGAGCCTCCGGAAGAACAAGCTTCCCCGACCAATAAGGAACCCCCAGCTGCTACTCCCAATCATCACCTTAGCGGGGGAGAATCCACCGACGAAGAGGCATGGGTCATGCTACCCCGGCGACGAAGGCCACAGCAAGCAAGGCAACATAAGCAAGACCGGGTGATGAAGAGACTACCCGAACGAAAAACTTACAAGAAGAAAAGTAAGGCTCCAGGAAGAAAGGCGTTCAAAGTGCCGCCGGCAAGCCCAGACGATCTCCTCCAGCAAAGCCTTCCGGAACCAGCAACGTTGCAAGAATTCTTCCCCGATCACTTCCTCCCAGTCGATCAGCGCATCAGGGTCTCGTATTGCATGGTCGAAGTTCATAAAGTGTCAGAAGGAAAATGCGAAATCAAGACTTCTGAAAAAGGCGACTCCACCGACGAGGGAGACGGCTCCGACAAAGAGGGCACTTCCTCTCACGACGAGGCAATCCTGCACTTGCCACTTGTAGAAGCTTTGCACCTTCCGATGAAGGCTCGCCTGGCAATGGCTGCAACCTTGGCAGATCCGGACAGCTACAAGAGAAAAATGAAGGACGGCAAGAAGGACAAGACTGTGGCCTCGTGCGATGCGACGATAGCCTTCTCGGACGAAGACTTGCAACTCGGAACACGATTGCACAACCGGCCCGTCTATGTTTTGGGATACATCAAAGAGAAGCCGGTGAATCGAATCCTGCTAGACCGTGGCTCCGCCGTCAACATCATGCCCATCCAGACGATGCGGCAACTCGGCATCACCAATGACCAGCTCTCGCACAGCTAGCTGGTCATTCAAGGGTTCAACCAGGGTGGACAGTCCACTATCGGAATCATCCGCCTGAAGCTTTCAATCGGCCCGCTCGACACAACGGTCCTCTTCCACATCATTGATTGCCAGACGTCGTATCGCCGCCTGTTGGGAAGGCCATGGCTACATGAGAACAGCGTTGTAGTGTCCACTTGGCATCTGTGCCTCAAGTACTACGAGGAAGGAGTGCATCGTTGCTGATGATAAGCCGTTCAATGAAGCCGAGGCATACCTTGCTGACGCCAAGTTCTATCAGGCAAAAGACCTTGTAGCAGAAGTCCTTCTAGCTAAAGCCCCTCGAGCCCAGAAGGCTGAAGAAGCAAAGCAGGATAAGGCTCCTCCTCCTGCAAAACCGATGCAACCTTCCAACAAGGCGATACTCGAAGTCAATGAAGCATCGAAATCAAAACAAAGGATGTGCATCAACTCCAAGCCGAGAACAATGCAACATACTCCGTTGCCCGTCCAAGCGACGCCTGTCTTGCACCTCGCACCTCAATGGCTTCGTAAACCCGAGCGACCACCTTCTACTTCGACAAGAAATCCGGTCCCGCCATTATCGGAAGCCAATGTCATCACTCTGCAAGAGATGACATTGCCGCTACCTAGTCTGACGCAAGCTTTGAACCCGATCGGGCCTAGCGGATCTACCGACATCAGTCGACTCGAATTCAAGCCAAAAGGGAGTTAGGGGCAAAACGCCGCCAAGCTGCTGTTCAAAGCCGGCTACAATGAAGGAAGCGCTAGGCAAATGGGCACACTTCCCTCAGTGGCAATGCCACAAGGGATGACCAGGACTCAAGCTCGTCTGTTTCATAGCGGCGAACAAATTCTCCCGAACCGCCGATGCATTGGCTCCAATCAAACTCCGATGGTCGTCAAGATTGCAGCGAAGAAGACCTTCACCTCCAACTATATTGGGGCAAAGATGGTAGACGAAGCAGCTGAAGGATCGACAATCTCCGATACACGCTCCACCTACGACAGCTGTCCCGGTAGTAAGAGAAGACGGCGACGTGCTCGATGCCAAGCCTTACTCCAGAAGCAAAACAAAAGCAGTCAAAGCCGGTCGAATCTAAAGCGTACATCCGTGTTCAAAAGGCTCGGGCAAATCAAGCAACCAAAGAAGAGGTCGGTGTTCGACCGGTTGGGAATGCCAGTCGAGGACGTCAACGGTGGACTGCCCCCCTTCTACTTCAGACGACGAGTTGCACGATGCCCCGCCGGCCCTCGAAGAAGGGGGGCAGTCCACCGTTGACGACTTGAAGAAAATCAATTTGGGCACAGAAACGGAGCCTCGGCCTACATTCGTCAGCACACTCTTGACTCCTGAAGAAGAAGCCGCATACATCAAACTACTACAAGAATATAGAGATGTCTTCGCATGGTCCTACAAGAAGATGCCGGGTCTCGATCCCAAAATCGCAGTGCACCAGCTCAGCGTCAAACACGGAGCTAGCGCCATCAAGCAAGGACAAAGACGCTACCGGCCGGAACTGGTGCCCCAAATAGAAGGCGAAGTAAACAAGCTAATCGAGGCCGGCTTCATCCGAGAGGTCAAGTACCCGACATGGATCTCTAGCGTCGTCCCAGTCAAAAAGAAGAACGGTTAAATCCGAGTGTGCGTGGACTTCAGAGACTTGAACAACGCATGTCCAAAGGACGACTTCCCCTTGCCAATCACGGAGCTAATGGTGGACGCGACGACAGGCCACGAGGTGCTAACTTTCATGGACGGATCCTCAGGCTACAACCAGATCCGGATGGCACCCAAAGACGAAGAGCTCACAACATTCCGCACACCAAAGGGAATCTACTGTTACAAAGTTATGTCGTTCGGCTTGAAAAACGCAGGAGCCACCTACCAACGAGCTATGCATAGAATCTTCGACGACATTCTTCATCAAAATGTGGAGTGCTACGTCGACGACCTTGTTGTGAAATCTAAAAAGATGTCGACACATCTGCAAGATCTCGAGCTAATCTTCAAACGGCATCGAAGGTACCAACTCCGCATGAATCCACTCAAGTGCGCATTCAGAGTCTCCTCAGGCAAATTCCTTGGCTTCGTTGTGCGACATCGAGGCATTGAGATAGATCAATCCAAAATTGATGCTATCATCAATATGCCCGCACCAAAGACAGTGCGAGACCTCAGAGGTCTCCAAGGACATCTGGCGTATATCCGAAGATTCATCGCCAACCTAGCCGGGAAGTGCATCCGTTCAGTCGCCTCATGAAGAAAGGAGCGTCGTTCAAATGGGATGATGCTTGCCAAGAAGCTCTCCAAAGCATCAAAACCTATCTACTGAAGCCACCAATTCTATCGGCACCAGTTCAAGGAAGACCGCTGATCCTCTACATTAGTGCCCAGGAGCAATCCTTGCGGGCACTCCTGGACCAAGACAACAAGCTGGGCAAGGAGATGGCATGCTACTACTTGAGCCGCACTCTCGTCGGCGCAGAGCTAAACTACTCCCCAATTGAGAAGGTCTGCCTGGCACTCATTTTCGCTACGAAAAAGCTGCGACACTACATGCTAGCTCACACCGTCAGACTCATCTCGAAGGCCGACGACCCCCTCAAATACATCATGTCAAAGCCAGTGCTCTCCGGACGTCTAGCAAAGTGGGCACTACTTCTCGAATTTGATATCACCTTCGTGCCACAGAAGGCAGTTAAAGGACAAGCTCTCGCGAACTTCCTCGCAGAATATCCCCTCCCGACGGAATGGGAATTATCAGAAGATCTCCCGGACGAAGAAGTCTTCTCCATCGACATTGCCCCCTCCTGGAAGATGTTCTTTGACGGCGCAGCAAGACAAGACATAGCTGGAGCAGGGGTTATCTTCGTCACTCCAAACGACGAGATACTCCCTTACTCATTTCTGCTGTAGAACCATGCTCCAAACACGTGGCAGAGTATCAAGCTCTACTCATCGGCCTCGAACTCGCCAACGATATGAAGCTTCAGGGACTCGAGATTTTCGGTGACTCTCAGCTCGTCATCCAGCAAGTCTTGGGGGCATACGAAGTCAATAAAGAAGACCTAGTGCCACTGCACGCGCGAGCTTTGGAACTCCTTGGCAAACTCGAGGCTACTTCCATTCAGCATGTCTCCAGAAACCTCAACCAGCAGGCTGACGCGCTCGCGAACTTAGCGGCTACACTCCCGTTTCCAGAAGAACGCCAGCTCGTCGTCCCCGTCTGCAGGAGAATAGTGCTCACCAAAAAAGAAGCCCCTGTCGAGATCCCAGCTCAAGCCAACGCGGTGCACGTCCTCGAAATTGAAGAGCAAGACTGGAGGCAACCTTTCGTGGATTATCTCGTCCATGGTAAACTCCCCGAAGATCCAAAGCACAAAGTTGACATTCGTCGACGGTCTCTGAAGTTCTACCACTTCAACAACGAGCTGTACCGTCGAAGTTACGATGGCACACTCCTGAGGTGCCTCGCAAAGAAAGAGGCAGAAGCCGCACTGGAAGAAGTACACGCTGGAATCTGTGGTTCGCACCAGTCCGGTCCAAAGCTCCACTTTCGCATCAGGAGGATGGGCTATTACTGGCCCACCATGATTAAAGACAGCATGGAGTTCGCGAAAAAATGTCACGCTTGCCAGCTACACGGTGATTACATTTATCAACCGCCAGAGCCTTTGCACCCAACAATCGCGTCGTGGCCCTTCAACGGATGGGGACTCGACATCGTCGGTCCCCTGCCCAAGTCATCCAAACAACATCTTTATATCTTGGTAGCAACGGACTACTTCTCCAAATGGGCTGAAGCAATACCTCTGCGGGAAGTTACAAGGCACTTCATCATCAGCTTCATCCAGAACGACATCATCTTCCGATACGGAATCCCTCGCTACATCGTAACGGACAACGGGAAGCAATTCAAAAATACTGCTGTCAGCCAGTTCTGCGCCAAGTACGACATTAAGCAGAAATGCTCAACAATGTACAACGCTCCGGCCAACGGTCTAGCAGAGGCCTTTAACAAGACTCTTTGTAAGCTGCTGGAGAAAACTGTCTCGAAGACAAAGAAGGACTGGCACGAACGCATGGGCGAAGCACTATAGGCCTATCGCACGTCCTTTCGCACTCCAACACAAGCAACTCTGTATTCTCTCGTCTATGGGGTAGAAGCCGTTCTTCCGCTCGAGCTCCAGATCCCATCGCTCAGATAGCAATCCAGGAAAAGCCTCACCAGCGACGACAACGCCCAGCTCCGCCTAACAGAACTAGAAGCCCTGGATGAAAAGCGTCTCGAAACTCAGCAACATCTTGAGTATTATCAGGCCAGACTGACTCGTGCCTTCAACAAGAAGATCCGCCCTCGATCCTTCCAAACAAGAGAACTGGTGCTGGCAGTCAAACGCCCCATCATTCTTTCGCATCGAGGAGGGAAGACGTTTGACGCCAAATAGGATGGACCGCACTCCGTCAAAGAAGTCTACTCCAACGGCGCTTACCTCCTCGCCACGCCAGAAGGGCTCACACTCGGCCCTATCAACGGCAAGTACCTCAAAAGGTACTATGCCTAAAGCAAGGTCACATTCCTTGTAAAAAAAAAAACATGAACTACGTGCGACTTGATCCCCCTTAAGGGGGTACGTAGGCAGCCTGAGAAGTCACTTCAGGTTCAGTCCGACCAAAAAAAGCCAACAATGGTCCATGCAAATGAGTTGCGAAATATGGTAATATTATTAGATATTCAAGAGAAGATGGTACATGCTATAAGTTCTAAAGGAAAACTACAATGCAAGATGACAAGACAAGAAGCAGCTAAAAGAAAGTATCCAAAGCTCGAAGGTGGCACAGTAACTCCTCTCTAGTAGCCTCCACTCGCTGAAGTTCCAAAGGACGTGTAGCCAAAAGCTCGCGACGGGTCGCCAAGTCGGATTGCTGCTTCAGGAAGCTCGCCTTCAAAGCCCTCTCCGCAGTCTCAGCTCGCTCCAAACAAGACTCTGCCTTCCGAAGCGAGGCGCGCACCGATTCTATCTTCTTCTGCGCCTTCGACAGACTAGAAGCGGCCTCCGCAAGCTGGTGCTCTGACTGACACAAACTCGCATCGGCGACTGCCAACTCAGAAGGAGTACTCCCCTCCAGTAGAGCCCACTGGGAACGATAAGCCTCACTGTCAGTCACGAGCAAGTTCATCTGGTTGACAAAAGAACTGTCCACCTTGAACTCCTCCAGGCTCGCACAAAACTCTGCACCATCAGTAGACCACCAGTCTTGGAGGGCACCAAAGCCCGCATCTTGAAAAGGGCTCCAGCGTCGACTTGATGTACTACCGACAACTTGCAAGAATAAACTCCGAAACTCTACTCCTCGACCTTAAACTCGGGCGATGTGCCTCAGAGTACGTGGGCAAAACCTTCCCTTCCACTGTGGTCGCCACGGGAGCTGCCTTCGCCAACGAGGCCGGCAAAACTGGGGAAACCGCCACCACTGTTGCAACAATCGTCTCCTCCACCAAGCTCGGGAGAACGGCAATCAGGGAACGCCGCTTGTCGACACTCGAAACTTCGGCTTCCTCGTGAAAAGACAAAGCCTCGACGTCGATGCCATCTAGATCGATATCGCCACTAGGAAAGTTCTCCCCGCAAACCCCAAGGATGTCCAGATCATCCGGAGGAACGTCTAGCCCGCACTTCCCAGGCACTTCCTGCGTGGCCCCAGTAGACGAATATCCGTGAGAAGCCTTCGAAGAGTTCGCCTCACATTCCACCACTATAACGGAATCTGCCCAGAAGAAGCACTCTACTCAGCATAATGGGACCCCCTGAAGACGGAAAGAAAGCAAAACAAGAACTTCATACCTGCAAGGTCGGACGAAGCCGCCCCAGACGGAGGGATCACCTCATCTCCTAGAAGGCCGGGCTCCTCGACATCCTCAACCGGACAAGGAACCCTCGAAGTCACCCCGCGGGGAATGCACACCTTTCGTCTCTTGGACAGGGCACCCTCAACAGCCGTCTTCAAGAGAAAGGACGGTCTGGGGGCATTCGCGAGGTCGACTTCTAACATGGGAACCAAAGAGGGAACCCGCCGGGCATTGGAAAAACGACTGCAACTCTTCTCGGTCCTCTGAATCCCCAACTGAAGGTGACAATCCTCCACTCCCGCTGAAGGATCAAAGCTGAAATTTTTGAACTCGCTACTCGCCAGTACATCAACCGAGAGACTCGCAAGCAATGGGGATACTCGCTCTTCAATCCACTTGCAGTAGCCTGGAGTGGGGGCATCCCGAAACCCCAACTTGGTCCCAGGGAAGAAGCTGCCACCAGTCAGCCGAGCATAAAGAGAAGCCCAGAGGTGATAACATTCCTGCGGGCTGATGCGCCCCTGCAACCGCTGCGGCATACCGGGAACCTCCTACCGAAATCCTTGCTGACGAGCAAAGCAGTGAGGGGAGTACTGTTCCACTTCCACTATATCCCCCCGGCGCCAAACCAAGTAGCCGGGGCGGCAGCTAACCATATTCCAATACAAGCCGTCTGAGAGCTCCTCGTTGTCGTGGACCGTCGACCTCTCTAAAGGTAGCACTGAGTACTCTGACAAAAACTCGAAGTCGGTGTCTCCCATCCTCCGCAAAAGAGTGCGAGCACACTCCTTCGGGCGCTCCCAGCTGATAAAGGCATTTAAGATTCTTCCTACGCCCGGCAAGAATGGCAGGTCGGCTGGATGCCCACGTCTGGCAAAGATCCCTTTTGGAAAATGAAGAGCCATCCAGCCATACAGATAGTGCAGAGGGCCAAAGGCATTAGACCGGCCGAGCTCCCCTTTGGCATTGTCCGAACTGGACAAGCTCCAGTAAGTACCACTAAGCCCATGGTACAAGGCGTATAAGATTACCGGAGCCAGATTGAAGAGCTCCCCCCTCGCCATCCGGGATGCTGCAAGAAAGGTCCCCGGGCGGATGACCTCGCCGGTACAAGGAAGCACGAACCGGCAAAGGAAAACGACCAACCCGGCGGCTCGCTAAACCGCCCGCCACTCCTCGCTGTCACGCCTCAGACCAAGGATCTCCCAGGGGCTCTGTCTCCCCTCCATTGAATGCCTCACTCGAGCCAAGGACTCAATAGGCCTCACAAAGGAACGCAGTGGAGGCCTCTTCATCTGAGCAATCTTCCACATCGGGTGAGCTGAAGGTGCCGGGGACCTGTACTCGCCTCTGAACCAGAAGTCGACCCAGGAAGAAGGGCGAACTAGGTATGATTGATCTCGCGCTGCAATGACGGCGTACGCCTTGCACAAGAGAAGGCAGGAGCTCGGGGCAAAGCTGCTATCTAGCAAGTCTTTCAAAGTTGGCACCTCTTCTTGATAGTAATTCCGCACTTCAGGGCATCCAGAAACGATGTGGACATCGCGGAGGGAAATCCTTATCTCTCCCGCTCCAGTGAGGAAAGTGTTGGTGGCTGGACACCAGAGTTCACAGAGAGCTCGATATATCCCCTCAGGACGGCTATATTCTCGACGAGCTGGCGCTAGAAACTTTGCCAACGGCTTCATCTCAGGTTCCGCCCCAAAGACTTCGGAGAGCTCGCTAATTCACTCACGAAAGTCGCAGAGGTACTGGACGTCCCCCCGAGGCCAGGAGTCGGTACCCCATCGGGTCAGGCGGGAGCAGATCTTCGAAGCAACTACCGGTGTGGGCACGAAATCTTCATCACAATGGTGAAAATGGGTACTCAAGCTTGGACGAAGGAGCTTCATGGAGATCGCCTTGTCGGTGTAGACTTTCTCGCTCAGCTTCGGCGTCCCACAAGTCGCATCGGCGACTCCATCCTCTGTGATGCGCTCGTGGATAAAAATCCGGAGCAACGACAGGTCTTCTCTCCTCGAATTACGGTAGCGGTACACCCGAGTAAGGGGGAAGCGAAGGCACCTACTCCCATCTGAGAAGTCCTCAGCTATCCACCCCGGCGAAGTCAAACCCTCGAAAACTCGGATCCTGAAGAGAAGCAAGACAAAACAAGCTGAGGGAAGCTGCGCCAAAAAAAAAAAAAAAAAGGGTTCACAATTGAAACCCGAGGGGCCCACAGCCCCCTGTCAGGAGGACCGCCCGACCTAGAGCCACGTCGCCACTGCGCCTTGGCCTTCGCGCCGCACTCCCGGGGTCCGCGCACCGCCCGTGCCGGCCAACCACCCCTCCGCCGTGCGACGTCCGCACACTACCCGCACCAATACCGCCTGTGCCGGCCGCCTACCGCCACTCGCCCGTATTGGACCTTGCATCGCCGACATAATGCAACCGGCCGCCGCTCGGAACTCCCGCTTGCACTGAACCCACAGCCGCAACTACAGCTGCTCCGCGCACTCGGTCGCAACCAACACCGCGATTGCCGCTACTGCTGATGTTGGCCGCGTAAAAAAAAAGACTCAGCAGCAGCAGCCGGGGCCCGCAGCCCCCTTTCCATCCGAGGCCGCACAAAGAGGGGGGGCCGCAGCCCCATCCCCAATCGGCGCCCGACAGCAAAGAAAAGGGGGGGCCTGCAGCCCCCCCCCCCTCCTTCTCCTACTTAATCGGGAAGGGGGGGCGCCCGTCTCGGCCTTGCGCCCGCTCGAGTTGGAGCCGCAACCACGGCCACCCCGGTCGGGGCCTCCCCCCGAAGCCGCCAAGCACCGCCGCTCCCGCGCCCCGGTCTCCGGCCCCGCGCCCTGCGACGCCACACCGCCACGCCCAGCGCCCCCGCCTGCGCTGCACGACCGCCGACCGCGCCCCGCGCCGCGTGCCCCGCGCCCTGCGCCGCAGCCCGCCACCAGGCATCGCCCCGCGCCGCACGCCACCTGCACGCGCCCCCGCGCGCACCGTTCAACCCCGGCCGCCGCTGCCCTCGCACCCGGCCGCCTGCGCCGCAGCCCGAGCGCCCCACGCCGCACGCCACCATCACAGCCTGCGCTGCTGCCACCGCTGTCTCCGCGAACCAGAGGCAGAAGAAGAAGAGGAAGAAAGAAAGAAAGAAAAAGAAAAGAAAGAAAAGGAAAAGAAGAAGAAAGAGGAAGAAGAAGGCGGCGAAGGCGGTCAACACCTCAGTCGCGCACCTCCATCCTCCTCGCCGCTGTCGTCGTCGCCCTTTCGCTTCGAGCCCGCCTTCGCAACAATCTTCAAGTCACGCACCATCACCACCGCCGCCGACGAAAGAGCCGACACCGGGAAGACGAAGCAAGTCGCGTGCAACCCCAGGCAGCACTCTTCCGACGGCGGTCTCCAAAAAGCGAGCAGAGTCTTCGCAAGAGCAAGGTGTTAAATGAAGAGGGTAGGGGCCCTTAAATAAGCCACCAAGCCCATCCAAGAAAGGAATCAAGGACAAGTGCTCCGCGTTTCCTACGTATACAAGTACTCCGCGTTTCCGCTAGCGCACTCATCCTTGAAGGGGCACTTGTAGACACAAATTGTGTCTAACCCGAACCCAACTTGCATGCACCTATGCGGAGGCAAACCCGACACGCACTCGGACCCGGACCCAACTTGCATGCACCAATGCGGAGGCAAACCCGACACGCACTCGGACCCGGAACCAACTCGCATGCACCGACTCGGAGGCAAACCCGACACGCAAACCGGACCCGACCCGCACCAAACAAGGGGCCAGGTGGGCCCATCCCCAAGTGGGGCCCACCGGCCCCCCTATAGAAATCCGAACCCCTTTAGGGGGGTGGTCGGCCATGCAAGAAAAGAAAAGAAAAGAAGGAAAAGAAAGAAAGAAAGAAAAGAAAGGAAAGAAAAGACTAAAAAGGAAACAAATACCGTCATGCGCGGGGGGAGGTTGCGTATGACGTCTACGTAAGTGTGGATCTGCGCCGATCCCTCGATCCGACGGAAAAGAAATGAAGCCGAGTTGCCATCGACTTTATATGCAAGATTCAAAATAAATCCAAAAATGATTGAGCCATAATTACCTCGCCAGAAAAGAAAAGCAAATAAAGGTTTATTCCCCTCTTCAATTGAGGAATAAATCTTGGGTAGTTATGGGAGAGATATTAAAGGGATTCAAATAAACTTCCCATATCTCTCCCCTCCCCCCTTCACCTATAAATAGAGGGGGAGGGGGAAGGCTCAAGGGGTTGGAAGCTGAAGACGAAGCGAGGAAGCTCTGCAGAAGAGGAGACGCGCACTTCATCGACCCAAGGCTTCACGAGGCACGGGAAAGCCTATCCCTTCGGGACCGGCTTAGTCCATTGAAAGCCCTCATCAACGTGAAGACCCTTGCACAAGATTAAGCCTTCGACTCCGTGCACAAAGAAGAAAGCTCGGAGAAGAAGAACCCTTCGACACCGAAGACGCCAGAAGCAAAGGCCGGAGAAAAAGATCGGAGCGGCACCACCCTGTCGTCTCCAACAAGCCTTCGACTCCGATCAAGCCCAAAAGCCCAGAAAAGAAGACCGAAGCGTCATCACCCGTCGCCTTCGACAAACGCCCACTCTATCCACGAAGAAGAAAGCTTGGAGAGGAACACCCGAAGCGCCGCTACACCCGTCGTCTTCAAAGCAAAGCCGACGCTACAACCGTTGCACGGAGATCGGTGCTACCTCCGCCGTCTTTAAAAGAACCCTTCGAATCCGATCACTCCAAAAAAGTCCGGAGAAGAAGAGAAGCAAAGTCGTCGCTACACCCGTCGTCTTCAAAGCAAAGCCGACGCTACAACCGTCGCACGAAGATCGGTGCCACCCTCGTCGTCTTCAAAGGAACCCTTCGACTCCGATCACGCCAAAGAAGCCCGGAGAAGAAGAAAAGTCGAGCCGACACCTAAACCGTCCAGGAAGCCAAAAGCATTGAAGACGTAGCCACCGCCGTTCGAGAAGAAGATCGAGTCGACGTCGAAGCAAAAGCCCACGCAAGAAGCCAGAGCAAAAGCCCCGGTAAAGCTCGTGCCAAAGCAACGCAAGTGCCAAAGCCAAGCGACTACGCCTTTCACGAGCAAAAGCACCGCACGTTCTAGCCGATACGACGCGAAGTCCGGAAGAACGAAAGCATCGCAAGTCTCCCCCCGTCTACGTCCAAGCGCAAGCACCAAAGCAAAGCAAAAGCCAGAGCCACGCCAAAGCCAAGCCAAAGTCGAAAGCCAAAACCGACACCGACGCCAAAAGCACGATCGACGCCGCGAACCGACGATCAAGGACGCCAAGGTCAAGCAAGGATCGAGGAAGACACGAAGACCGAGGAACGAAGTCAAAAAAACCCCTAGCCGAGAAAGCGCGAAGCACGGAAGGGACAAAAGCAACGGCGGATACGCCTTAGCCTCTCAAAAACCCTCACCCTGTAAAGACCTCTGTTCTGGGCAACCCCTTCAGAGCTCTCACACGAATACCACGTGGAGACGCGGATCAAAGGGACCCTCCAGAGGATCTCTCTCACAATCTCCTGATCAATATTCGCCGCACCCGGCTCACCACCCCCGAGTCCCCGGGTCCCGGCACTTGTAATCTTCGTGTGTTTGCAATAAAGACGACCCGGACCTTTTTCTGCGCATACAGCTGCCAGCCAATTTCACCGAAATGGGCAGCCATCCATTTGAAACCCTTAGGAGTTTTAGAATGTGCTGATTTTTTGTAAGCATGTGCATCCTACCTTAGATAGAACACCCACAAACAATCAACACATTCTAAAACTCTAGGGACATTAAATGTTAGAAGTTTTATCGAACGTTCGTTGTAACCGTTAATCTGAAATATAACATTTGATGACCCTAAATGTTATAGAATGTGCTGATTTTTTGTGGGTGCCTATCTAAGGTAGGGTGTTTATGCTCACAAAAAATCAAAACAATTTAAAACTCCTAAGGGCTTCAAATGGGTGACTGCCCATTTCGGTGAAATAGGCCGCCAGCCTATATCCCGTATCCTATATATATATATATATATATATATATATATATATATATATATATATATATATGAGGGCTGGGTTCCAATGACATGTCATAGGGAGTACCCTATGACATATGGTGAATTAGTAATGCTAGAATGTTTAGAATGTGCTGAATTTTTTTGAGGGTGATCACCTTATCTTAGATAGAATGTCCACAAAAAATCAAAGCACTCTAAAACTTGTTAGGGCATCAAATGCTAGAAGCTTTATCGGCCATCCATTTTAACCGTTAAATTGAAAATCATATTTGATGCCTCTAGAAGTTTTAGAATGAGCCGATTTTTTACGGGGGTCCTATCTAAGATAGAGTGATCATTCTCATAAAAATTCAGAACATTCTAAATATTCTAGGGTTACTAACTCACAATATGTCATAGGGTACTCCCTATGACATGTCATAGGAACTCATTTCCCTATATATATATATATATGGGAAAGGGTTTGGTGAAATCAAGTTCACCATTCAAATGGTGAACTCAAATAGAAAAGTTGTCATGTGTCCTAAGAAAGTCATCAATTGTGGCTGGGTATATATATTTATATATACCCTCATATATGTGTATAAATAAATATCTCTAGCCGTAATTGTTGACTTTCTCAAGACATGTGGCAACTTCTCCATTTGAGTTCACTATTTAAATGGTGAACTCGAGTTCAGCTTCCCAGGCCCCTATATATATAGAGAGAGAGACACACACACACACACACTAGTGCTCGTCCTATGCAATGTAAGAATGGGTGAGATGTTGCTCGAACGGATCGGACATCGGCACCGAATCCAGCTCCCCATCTTTTTTTTATTGAAAGTGAGAGCATGATTCATTATTAAAAATATTAAATGAGGGTGGGGGGAATGAGGAGACTGCCACGTGGTACCAAAGGCCTTGGCTTTATATAATATATATATATATATATATATATATATATATATATATATATATATATATATATATATATATATATATATGTGAGTGTGTGTGTGTGTGTGTGGAGGGATACTCTTACTTATGGAATCTTACTCATGCAATTACGCACCGCCCTTTTCCTACTCTAGAGGTTTCAATGGTAAGCACGGCCAACCGTGAACAACGGTGAGCACTATATATATATATATATATATATATATATATATATATATATATATATATATATATAAAATACATGTTTGTGCGCATGAGTGTGTGTGTTTGTTTGATTGTGTTTTTCTACACATTATTCTATACCAAATATCATAACTATTTGCAAACCTTTGATAAGGTCACCCATCAAACTATGAACAGGGCGCTTATCTCCAAGTCCACCAGGAGTATTTAATATTTCTTTGCATAGAGCTGACTTTGCACAGCCTGGTATCCCTGCAAGAGAGTACAAAGTAGAAGAGAGGCATGAAGTGTATAATGTGAAAGCTGGGCTATAATGCACCAAAAATAGTTTATGGGGTGAAATAAATGGCAATAACAAAAAACAATTATGGAATTCCACACAAAAAATTATGATTTGACATAATCTAATCAAATAAAAGAGGGCAAGAATAAAAATAAACAATAGTAGGATATGTTGTGCATGTGAAACGCAACATATAGGATAAGCACCGCAAATATCACAATATGAACTTCTAAATTGATTACATTTAAATGCTCAAACTTTAATTTTGTGATACTCCTTAGCTCTAGAACAACATGAATAATTATCTCTCATTTGAAAAGTAATTCTGATGTAGGACGAAGTAGGGGGGTCCTGTAGAATCAACAAATGCAAGCTTGAATAATGGCAAATAAAAGAGTAATCATGGATAGATATGTCATGCCCCGATATTTTACAGATTTAGGCAACACGTATAATACTAGGATGTGACGAGAAATAACTTGGTACACATTTCCAACTCGAGAATGAGCGAGAAAACTGAGTCATTTCATTAATACATCAGAACATTACATTGTTTTTCAAATAAATAAAAAAATACAACAAGACTTCTTTAATTTCTTCTTTAGTGTTCTTCCTCGACTTTTGGCTCCACATATGGTTCATAGAGGATCTACGGTCTCTACCAGGTCCTCTCCTTCCGGTGCACTTTTCGGGACTACATGGTTAGAATCTACAGTAGGATAGTCTGTAAGGGGGTGAGCCTAAAATATATTCCACTAGCTCAGTAGGCTCAATGTTTCATGCATATAATGAAACTAATTAGATATTAGATAATTCTATAATTCACAAGTCATCAACATGTTAAGGATGTATGGACCCAACGACCAACCTAATTGCTATAGGGTAGCAACCTCACCTAGGGACGCGTTTAGGCCGAAGCCAGAAACCAGGGTCACTTTCAGCCATAGTCGGGCTAGCCCCACACCTAGGGTCTTTACATGTTATCCCAACACCCAGGGCCTTTACTGGGTGCACCCCTCACCCAGGGACTTTAAGGCATGCAGCTGGGCTAGCCCCACACCCATTGCTGGTCATTAATTCTACACTTTTCAACACTTTCATATATTTCCATTAATATCTATGTTGCAAATAATTTTGATGAATAGCAAGATAAATAATATCAATAATTAGAAGCATGATATACAGGATCAAATCCCCTACCTTTGTGGTGGAGTAGTAGCGTGAATCCCAACTTGTTATTTCTTGGTCATTTCATAGGGGAAATTAAAGCCCATGTATATGATCACTATTTATAACGCTTATTTTCACCTCATCTTATCATAACCAATGTTTTAAAAAGCGCTAGACGGACCTAAGACGGTAGGGTGATAGGTAGATTATCCGTCTAGGCGGGCATCCAGAGATTAAGGCACCAAAAATTTTATAAAATATTTTACTTATAATTTGCATAACTATTATGTTTACAGTGCCATCCTTCGTCAAAAAGTTCACAATGGACCAAGGGTGCCACTATCATCATTCTTTCAGATGGTCACAATGGGTCAATGGAGCCACTACACACTAGTGTACTAGTTAAAAAAGAAAAGAGGATTAAAATGGAGACAAATGGAAGAAAGAAAACGTACGAATAAATGCTTTCGACAATAACATAGACGGCCTTTCTCTTATAGACATCGAGAAAAGCGGGTCTAAACTTTGGTGATACGGTCTAAGGCCCAAAATGCCTAGGTGAACGCCTAGGCGGGCACCCGAACCGCTTTTTAGAACAGTAATCATAACAATGTTGGTTGTTCTATAACGAACACGTGGCCGAAATTGGAACTTGATTCCGAGCCCAATGGGTTAATGTATGGCTTCAAAACAGTTTTGGGCATTAGTAATTTTATACCAAAAGCTAGGCCCTAGGTATAAATTAACATTTTCTTACAATTGTTAGCGAGGAAATCAGGTTGGGTTCAACACCACGAGCATGTGGCCAAAACCGGAATCGAATTCCGAGTTCACTTGCTAAACTTATGGCCAAAAAGACCGTATCATACCATTTGGTTGCCTTCAGTAATTATACTAAGATGCCCTATAAAGACAAGTTACAACTAATAAACTGAGTGTGGTTATATCAACCTAGCCTATTTTAACTGATTTAGTCCTATTTAGAGGTAGGTTCAGGGCTGGTTAAGTGGGTTGGGCCCGCAAGTAGTTGGGATTGGCCTAATACTATTTTACATGGGTTTTGGCCAATTAGGTCTAGTTGACTCGAACTCAACCCATTTGGGTTGGGCAATCTTGGTTTAACCTAACCATATTAATTGAGCTAAACCCACAAGGTAAGTGGCTAACGGGTTCGGACCCGATAATTGGCAAGAGTTAGTGGTAGTGCGACTTGGTACGTCAAGTGGCTAGCGGTCGTCTTGCAGAAGACTGGCTATGGTCCAACGGTGACCGGTGGAGGTTTGGCGATGGCAGTGGCCGGCAACGGTGGTGACCAGCGGCAGGTAGTTGGTAGTGTCTTAGGTGGCTGGGTAGAGGGAGAGGGTTGCCTTGGTTTTGGTAAAAATGAGTTGGCAAGGGTCCTTTTTATAGCCTTTCTTGGGAAAAACCAAAGGTCATGGGTTTAAATGCAATAATTTCCCTCTCAACTAACTAACAAGAGTTTTAAGTAGGTTTTATAACTAGAACCATACCGTTATAGCTACAGAACCCAAAGGTTAGCTAAGTTGGCTTGCTCAACCAGCTCTAGCCACCATAAAAACAGTTTCCTTGGTTTCTTATTAATAAAGTTAGCCTGGTGGTCAAGACATAGTTGGGTTTGGGTTAGGTCGTGGGTTCGAAACATATCCAATCCATCTAGTTCAATTAATTTTTCCATATAGCACGTGATGTCGGATTACTACACTATTATAATCGTATTGACCGGCTTTGAACTTGAATCTTCTTTCTTCTTCAATCTTCAATCTTTGACCTGCGATCTTCTTCTTTGATCTTCGATCTCCGATTTTCTTTGGTTTGGTTCGATCTTCGATCCTTCTTCTCCAGAATTTCTTGAAGCTTTGAAGATCTTTGGTCGGAAGCTTTGTAGACTCTTCTTCTATGGCAAAGATCTACTCTAGTCCTTCTTATATATTGAAGGTCCTCCATTTTTTCTTCATTCATCTCTACTTTAATAAGGGTCGAAGTAGTTATCATAGAGAATAACTAACTCGGGAAACTAAAGGCTTGAAGCAACCTCCAAGTGGTTTCCATAACTCCCTTGGATGGCTAGAGTAACTTCTAGGTGGTTTACATAACTTTCCTTGATGGTTGGGATAACTTCCAAGTGGTTTTATAACTTCCACTGGTAGTTAATCCCTTTGATGATGGTTGGGATAACTTCCAAGTGGTTTTATAACTTCCACTGGTGGTTAATCCCTTTGAATTTCAAATTTCTCCCTCCATTTTTCTTTTATGGTAGAGGTTTGAGTAAACCGATCTAACTTAATCGACTTGTGGTTCAGGTATTGAATCCGAGTCGACTTACTGCGACTCGAACTCGACAATGATAACTCTTGATCCAATCTTTTTCTGACTTGGAGGACTTGACGAGTCTGTTGAACCTGGCATAAGCTTACTTGTAAGAGATTGTGCTTGGTCATTCTTTGGCCTTATATGTCGGCGTATCGAAGGATACATATCTCAAAGTATTAGTCTACTGACTTAGAGATAGCTTTTGGATGATGGGGATATGATATTTTTCTTACTCTCCCATTTTCTAGACTTAGTCAAATTTTCCTTTTTGGTGCTTGACATCACTGATACAAATTTTTCAAACTTAGTCAGGGTCTGGGTTAGGGCTGGCCCCTCCTTTTGTCAAGTTTACAAGCTTCTGGGATTCTGAAGTTTCCGAAACTTAGTCAAATTTTCACCTTTCGAAGTCTCCGTAACTTAGACAAATTTTGGGACTTAGCCAAATTTTTGAATACATAGAAAGATTTTCCTGGTCATCAGGGAATTATTGTCTTCCAGAGTTAGCCAATATTTCTAAGTGCAGAGAGAAATTTTCCTGGTCATCGGGAAAATATTGCCTTCCAGACTTAGCCAAATTTCTGAGTGCAGAGAGAGATTTCCTTGGTCATCAGAGAAATATTGCCTTCCAAACTTAGCCAAATCTTCGAGTGCAGAAAGAGATTTCCCTGGTCATCAAGGAAATATTGTCTTCCAGACTTAGCCAAATTTCCAAGTGCAAATAAAGATTTCCCTGATCATCAGGAAAATATTATCTTCCAGACTTGACAAAATTTTCTAGTGCAGAGAGATTTCCCTGGTCATCAGGAAAATATTGTCTTCCAGACTTAGCCAAATCTTCAAGTGTAGAGAGAGATTTCTCTGGTCATCAGGGAAATATTGCCTTCCAAACTTAGCCAAATCTTCTAATGTAGAAAGAGATTTCCCTGGTCATCCGGGAAATATTGTCTTCCAGACTTAACCAAATCTTTGAGTTTAGAGAAAGATTTTCCTGGTCATTAGGGAAATAGTGCCTTCCAGACTTAGCCAAATCTTCTAGTGTAGAAAAAGGTTTCCCTGGTCATCAGGGAAATATTGTTTTCCAGATTTAGCTGAATCTTCGAGTGCAGAGAGAGATTTCTCTGGTCATTAGGAAAATATTGTCTTCCAGACTTAGCCAAATTTCTAAGTGCATAGAGAGATTTCCCTGGTCACCGGAAAACATTGCCTTCCAGACTTAGCCAAATTTCCGAATGCAGAGGGAGATTTCCCTGGTCATCAGGAAAATATTGCCTTCCAGACTTAGCCAAATCTTCGAGTGTATAGAAAAATTTCCCTAGTCATCAGGGAAATAGTGTCTTCCAGACTTAGCCAAATCTTCTAATGTAGAAAGAGATTTCCCTAATCATCAGGGAAATATTATCTTCCAAACTTAGCCAAATCTTCGAGTGTAGAGAAAGATTTCCCTGATCATAGAGAAATAGTGTCTTCTAAGCTTAGCCAAATTTTCAGTGTAGATGGAGATTTCCCTGGTCATCAGGGAAATAGTTTTCCAGACTTAACCAAATTTTTGGTTTTCTAGCTTTAGACAAATTTCGATGTGTACACTCTAATTTCCTTGTCTCTAGGAAGAGAGCTCTCCATTCTTTCGTGTGATGCTATGAAGGATAGACGTGCAATCTTGATCTCCCAAAACGAGGTAAAGGAAAGGGGACACCAACTAACAGTATTGGACATATCAAAAGTTCAGCCAACAATCTGAACCCTACAGGAGAGAACCATCTTTAATCGTTCAAAAAGAAGGATTTCTTACAAATACAATCTTTGATCTAATGGCTGAAAAAACCATTTTACTAGAGACAACTATTTTAGGACTATCTATTGCTGGGAAGTGTGCAAAGAATACTGAAATAGGCGATTTTGACTTGAGAGAGAAAATTTACCTGGAAAGAATATAATCAGACCCTCATCCTTTGGAACCTTGTCCATAATGGCCAAACTAGGACTCACAGGTGCTACCTCCTCAGAATGAAGATCACCTTCTTCATCCATACCGCCTTCAATTATAGCCAAGAAATCTTCCGCCCTAACAAAGTTACCAGCCGATCCAACTAAAGCCATGTTCTCAGGACTTCGCCTTGCATATTGCTCAAGGAAAGGCTCAGCTTCACTGAGATATGTGGATGAAGACAATGGTTTGTTTCCACACTTTCTTCGAATGTAAACAGCCCTACACGTAGAAGACAGTATAAAGTTCTTTCAACAAAAATATAGGACAAACTTAAAGCAAATACTTAAGAGATGTATAAGAAGCATTATAGTGAAATCCAAGAAAGAGCAAGCTAACAATTACCATTCATCCAACATTTTGCTGAGCTCCCTCTGCTTACCAGCTGAAGTTCCCCAAATTTTCATTTGCCTACAAATATCAACATGAGGGTCATATTCTAAAAGATAGAATGTCATATTTATTGATTAATGACTCACAACTATGCATATATTAAATTCCAAAGAAGAATTATTTGACCAACATGATTCAGAAAATATAGTAAACCCAAATGCATCCCCATGTATGTATAAATTAAAAACAGTTACAGTATTTAAGCTCTATCACATTAGATAGTGTTTATAACCCAAGAATAATGACAAAAGTTGTGATATCTCGACTTGGGGACAATCCAGTCAGTCCTTGGCACATTGTGCAGCAACTATACTACACACTCAAGTAAAGATGCACCCAGGTAAGAGAGAGAGAGAGAGAGAGAGAGAGAGAGAGAGATCAGCAGTATTTCATTACTCTTATCCAAGATAATTGTAGCTAAGTTTAACAGTAGTGAGGATTCAGTTGTCATTTTCTTAGACTTTATGCAGTGTCCGGGATAGATTTTTATGTTAGTAACTTAGTAGTAAGTGCTCCCAGAAGTAAAGTGGTTTTGGGAGGAACAATTAATATTTTTGTCTTTGCCTAGGTTAGACAAGTTCATAAGAGACAGAAAAGGAGAATTTGGATTAGGAATCGTTACATTAGAACTAAAGTAGCTTTGAAATTTTATTGTGAAAATCTTCCCTCCAACTAGACCAGGATTCACTAGAATGGTACCTCACTAGTATCATGCACAAGTTTCTACGTATTTCTACTGTTTGCTTCCCGGTGGTTACACCCATAGCTACCAAATCGGGCGTTTTTTTAAAAAAAAACGCATATAAAATGCGTATCGATCCGAAGTCATAGCAAACAGGAAAAAAACTCGTTTTTTTTTTAAAAACATCCGTATGCGTTTTATACGAGTTTAAAACAGGAAAAACATATAAAACACGTCGGGTTTGGTCAAGGTTTAAATTGGGTTCGGGTTTTATTTTGTTCGTGCTTAATAAACGCATATGCTATATGTTTTGAACTTTTGATTACTTAATATTGGAAAATGACATTTATACATACTTGGTATAATTTTTAAGATTTTTTTTGTTTTTTCCGATGTTTTCACGTTTTTTTTTCCGTTTTTTCCGTTTTCATCGTATCTTTCCGATTTTTTTCCCTTGTCGTTTTTTTCCCGTTTTCCGACTTGGTAACTATGGTTACACCAATGACATGGGCCATAGCACGAATGTTTGAAATTTACTGACAGGTGCTGATTCTTTCACCAGTGCTCATTTGCCCACACATATTTTATATAGTATTTTCAAGTTCCCTAGGTTTTTCAATTATTGCACTTTTCTTAGTTGTTGGACGTTCACCCTTGCTAAAGAAAATGCTTTATTCTACAGCATATAGGCTCATGACTATTATTTCCTTATATACACGTAAAGAAACATTATAAATTCCCAAAGTAAAGCATAAAGATATACGGTAACAATTATTAAGTTAGAAGGATGGTTCTCGGAAGTGGAGAAAGAAAGGTAATGCAAGAGCATTATTGATCAAATAAAAGTGAAGATAAAAGGATAACATGGTAGTTGTGATTTGATCAGATCAGGAAGTACTTGTAATTAATCTCTTAAAGGTATTGGGGGAATCCAATTGTAAATTCAGGCGACAGCGGGCTTAGTAAATTTGTACGCTTGAGTGTTTGGTTGATCATGGTGCCCTTTTAGGAGGGTCAAACACTTTTCGACTTTTAGGAGGGTCAATCACTTTCAAGAGCTGATATGAATTATGAAAAGTAAAGAATTTGATGGTGTGCTAGTTCTAAATAATATAGCACTCTTTGTGAGAAGACTTTGTAGGCAACTTTGGGAGATGATCCATTGATGAATGCAAGAAGTCAGGAACAAAAGTAAGAGGGTGAGGCCTAGCTTTGATATTTATTTTATAGGTAGTGACTTAAATGGTCATGGAGGAAGCTGTGGAGAATATTAGGGAGTGCAAGGTGAATAAGAGTTTGAACATAGGAATGAATTTATCGACAAATGTTTTGTTTCCGGCTCTAGCATGACAATTTAACCAAATGTGGAGGAAAGCAGTCAAAATAGTCAGTGTTATCCATCTTATGCAAAATTTACTACAATAATCTAGTTATAGTGAATAATGTATGTTACATTGAAGATGCGATTATAGAACAGATTAAGATAAAAGATGAGAATCTGGTTACTTTCAGAGAGCAGCGGATTGTCAACGATAAATTAGTTTCTGATAGTGACAACAATCGATGTCGCAAACCACACGATATTGTTACAAGTATGTACAATAAGGAATAGGACGAAAGAGAGAAATAACTTGCCTAAGATAAATTATTGCTCAAAAAAAAAAACTTGCCTAAGATAAACCAGTGGTATTCCAACTAGGTAAATGTAACATGTTTCAGGACACATTATACTTGTCAAATTTCTTTTTTTTTAGCAAACTCCTCTCCGAGAAGGGGAGGATGGGGTTAAGCCATACCCCAAGCTATATTATAAAAATAAGGGAAAGAAAGTTACAAATTATAGAGGAAAGAGCTTATCTCCTTGGAATTCTTAAGAGAGAAACCAGCAGACCACCTGTTAAGCAATGTCGTGAAATTCGTCCATAATAGAGCGATAGGAAGCTCCTTGCCCTAGAAGACTCTGGAGTTGCGTGCCTGCCAGATACACCTGAAAAGACCGATGACTAGGAAGTCCCACGCCGGTTGCAGGGAAGTCTTTATACGCCGGGACCGCTGTATGCGCAGAAAAAAGATTCGGGTCGTCTTTATTGCGAGCACACGAAGATTACAGAGCCGGGACCCGGGGGCTCGGGGGTGGTGAGCCGGGTACAGCGAAGATTTGATCAGGAGATTGTGGAGAGATCCTCTGGAGGGTCCCTTTGATCTGCGTCTCTACGTTACTTCGTGCGAGAACTCTGGAGAGGTTTCCCAGGGCAGAGGTCTTTACAAGGTGAGGGTTTCTTGAGAGGCTAAGGAGTCCTCACCGTTGCTTTTGTCCCTTCCGTGCTTCGTGCTTTCTCGGCTAGGGAGGATTTGGCTTCATTCCTAGGTCTTCGTGTCTCCCTCGGCTTTGCTAGACTTTGGCGTCATTGATCGTCAGTTCGCGGCGGCGATCGTGCTTTTGGCGTCGACTTTGGCTTGGCTTTGACGTGGCTCTGGCTTTTGCTTTGCTTTTGTGCTTGTGCTTGAACGTAGACAGGGTAGAGACTTGCGATGCTTTAGCTCTTCTGGACTTCGCGTCGTATCGGATAGAACGTGTGGTGCTTTTCTCGTGACCGTCGTAGTTGCTTGGCTTTGGCACGTGCGTTGCTTTGGCGCGGAAGTTACTGGTGCTTCACTTTGGCTTATTGCTTTTGCTTTTGCTTTCACTTTGGCTTGATCTTCTCCTCGAAGGGTGATGGCGACGTTTTCGAGTCTTCTTTATTCTTCCGGTTTCATAAGGGTGGACTTTGACAACGACGGTTGTAGCGTCGGCTTTGCTTTACTTTGGCTTTGCTTTGGCTTTTGGCTTTTGGCTTTTGGCTTTTGGCTTTGGCTTTACTTTGGCGCTTGCGCTAGAAACTTGTGATGCTTTAGTTCTTCCAGACTTCGCGTCGTATCGGCTAGAACATGTGGTGCTTTGCTCGTTACCGTCATAGTTGCTTGGCTTTGGCACGTGCGTTGCTTTGGCTTTTGCTTTAGCTTTGGCTTGATCTCCTCTTCGAACGACGATGGCGATGTCTCCGAGTTTTCTTTAGTCTTCCGGCTTCGTAAGGGTGGACTTAGCCAACAATGGTTGTGGCGTCGGCTTTGGCTTCTCTTCTTCTCCGGACTTCTTTGTCGTGATCGGAGTTGAAAGCTTCTTTTGAAGATGGTTGGTGTAGCACCGATCTTCGTGCGACAATTGTGGCATCGGCTTTTGTTTATGAAAACGGGCGAGTGTAGCACCGGCTTCGGGCCTTCTTCTCCAAGCTTTCTTAGTGCAAGGAGTCGGAGCTTTGTTTAAGATGACAGGGTGCTGCCAGCTTCGATCTTCTTCTCCGACCTTTGATTTTGGCGTCTTCAGAGTTGAAGATTTGTTGGAGATGACGGGGTGATGCCTACTCCGGGCCTTCTTCTCCAAACTTTCTACTTCGTGCGAGGAGTCGAAGCTTTTTATTGAAGACGACGGGGTGATGCCACCTTCGATCTTCTTCTCTGGCCTTTGTTTTAGGCGTCTTCAGAGTTGAGGATTTGTTAGAGACGATGGGGTGCGACTCCGAGCCTTCTTCTCCAAGCTTTTTCTTCGTGCGAGGAATTGAAGCTTTGATCTTCGTGTGCAAGGTCTTCACGTTGATGAGGACTTTGATGGGCGACTCCTTTCCGTCGGGATGCGCCTTCTCGTTCCTCGTGAAAACTTGGGTCGTCAGGCGTTGGAGCATCCTCGTCTTCAGAGCCTCCTCTTCTCCAGCTTTGGCCTCGAGCGTTGGAGCCTCCTCGTCTTCAGAACCTCCATGCCTCTAGCTTCAGTCTTCGATGGCATCTTCCGACCTTTGATGTCATCCCCCACACCCTCTATTTATAGGCAAAGGAGGGAGGAATAGGGAAATATATGGCTGCGATTTAGTGCATCCCTTGAATCTCTCCCCCATAACAAGCAAGATTTGTCATCCTTTTTTGGGGGGAAACAACATCGATCTCATTCCTTTTTTGTAGCGGTGTTTATGGGCGAGATATGGCTCGATCTTTTGAGATATGAGCCATATCTTTGCACATTCAAATCGATGGCGACACGACTTCGTTTCCTGTCCGTCGGATAGAGGGATCGGCTCGAATCCACGGTTGGCGTAGGCGTTCGGGCTACCTCCCCCCGCACGAGGCGGGGGGTTTTTTTCCTTTTTCTTCTTTTCTTTTTCTTTTCTTTTCTTTCCTTTTCTTTCTTTCCCTTGTGGCCGACCACACCTCCCCATAAGAAGGGGCACGGTTTCCGAGAGAAAGGGTGCCGGTGGCCCCTATTTCGAGTGAGCCCACTGGCCCACTTTTTGGCTTAGGGTGGTGGGTCTAGTGGGTGCACTTGCATGGGTGCCCCGCACTTGAGTCGGGTCCGGTCCGTTCCTTTGCAATCCGGTGCGTGCAAACCAAGTCTCACGCGCGGGCCGTTGTGTGTGTGCCAATGTTTCGCATGCAAGTTGTTGTGTGTGGGCCGAGTTTTGCATTCGGGTCATTGTGTGTGGGCCGAGTTTGCATGCGGGCCGTTGTGTGTGGGCCTGGTTCGCATGCGGGCCGTTATGTGTGGGCCGGGTTCGCATGCGGGCCGTTGTGTGTGGGCCGAGTTTAATCCGTGGGCTAATTTCAATGCCCACAACTGCCACAGTGTCCAGAGTGAGCGAATGAAACTTGGGTGCCCTTGATTCGAAACCGGTGTCAACATGCGTCAGAACTTACGAGAGTAGGGGCATCAAAGAAACATATGGTGTACGTCCTCCCTATGCCCATGACACAGGGTGCAAGAGGTATCTTGGACATTCGGGTTGTTTCTACGACGAAGGTTGATCCTAGTTAGAACCCGATCTCGGATGGCCAGCCACATGAAGATTCTGGTCTTAAGTGGTGTAGGGGATTTCCACAGATACTTCACTATGGGGCAGATGATTCCTCCTACGTTGAAGAATCGGTAAAAAGATCGGACAGAAAAGACACCGGAGGATTCCCATTTCCATCTGGAGACGTCTCGACCATCACCAAGAGAGAAAGAAGCTAAGATCTGATAGAGGCCATTGAGTTGGTACTGAAGGGCAAGAGGAATTACTCTTCTGAACTTGATGGACTAGCTAGGCCTACCCTGGAACACGGAAGTCTGGTAACACACTATGGCATTCTGATCCCAAGCCAGGTCAAAAAGATTTGTGAACAAGGAAACAAGACTGATGTCATCCACCCATCGATCTGTCCAGAATTTGATATTGTGACCATCTCCGAGAATCAACCTTGTGTTGCATTAGAAGGGTGTCCCCACTTTGCAAATACCCTTCCAGGAAGGGGAAACTTTCCCATATCGGCGGCTCCTTGCTTGTAGCGGGAAAAAACGACGAAAGTATCTATCTTGAATGATGTTCGACCAATGGTCACACTGATCGTTTTGCAGACACCATCACCATTTCCCCAAAAGAGCTTTGTTGAAATCTTTCAGATTAATAACCCCTAGTCCTCCCTGGTCGCGGGATTTGCAAATCACCCCCCATTTAGCAAGGTGGTAGGATCCCGAAGTACCATCGGCACCTCTCCAAGGAAGGAACTACGAATGCCATCAATCCTCTTAATAACCCAAGATGGGATGAAGTAAAAAGCTAGATAATAGGATGGAATAGTCGAGAGAACTGAGATAACCAAAGTAAGGATTCTTCCAAGGCAAATGTGTTTTCCCTTCCAACCGGAAAGACGGAGTTCCACCTTCTCCACTACCTTGAACCAATCAGAGCGTGCGAGGTGTTTATTGTTTATGGGAAGCCCAAGATAATTCAGCAGGCGAGAATCCAATTTGCAGTTCATGAGGGTGGAAGTCTTGGGGCCAAAATCCTTATTAGCCCCCACATAGTACATAGAACTCTTAAGGAAATTAATCCGTATTCCCAAGAAAAATTCCAACGCATATAAGATGATTTTTAGAACCGCCACCTGCTCTAACTCGGCTTCACAGAAAAGGATAGTATCGTCAGCAAAATCAAGGTTCGAGATGCACCAAGAGTTACCTCTGATGCCGTGAATTAGGTTTCTCGAGCTAGCTCTTTGGAGGACTGCATCCATTGTTCTAAAAGGCGGTCCAGGCGGCCGCCTAGGCGTTTTAGGGGGTTGGCCGCTCCGCTTCAGCAAAAAGCGGTACTGCAAGCGGGTTGAACAAAGGCGGGCGCCTAGGCGGGTAAAGGCGGGCGCCTAGGCGGTCTCACTGTATGCAATTGCTTGAGGAAATTTTTTTTTTCTGTAATGAATTTTCTTTTTCTTCACCATATGCAATTGCTTGAGGAATTTTTTTTTTCAATGTATTGTGAAGAAATGTTTAAGAAGCTCTTATGATTTTTTACTATATTGGTTCTTGTATGGAATGAGTTTGGATAGAATTTGGATAACAATATATGATTGGTTGGAATTTGGGTACATCACAATAAAGTTGGAGTACAACTGTATTATCTGGTATACTCAAGTTAGAGGGACAATCGGGTATAGGTATTGAGGTAACCATACCGAAATACCCCTACCCACCCAATTCCCTCCTCCCTTTTCATAAAACTTTTATATTCAGATCGGTAGTTTTGATGTTTGCATATGTAAAACTTTCTAATATTGTTTTTTTATATAGAATTATGGATTTATATATATATATTCATACATACAGAATATATATAATATATTTTATATAGGTGGGCGCCCGCCTTTTTCTCCGGGCGCCCGCCTAGTCGTCCGCCTTCCGCCTTCCGCCTTCCGCCTTGAAACCACTTGACCGCCTGTCTTCCGCCTTCCGTTTTTTAAAACATTGACTGCATCAAAAGCATCAACAGCCATAATAAAGAGGAAAGGGGAGAGTGGCCAGGCCTGCTTGAGGCCTTTCTTTACCAGAAACTGACTTCCCAATTCGCCGTTAACTGAGCAGAAGATTTTGGAGGAAGATAAACAATTATAAACCTATTTGATCCACTTCTGAGAGAAACCTTTGGTTTGAAGGGTTAAGAGAAGGAAATCCCAGTGTCACCGATCAAAAGCCTTCTCAAAGTCTAGTTTGAGGACTAGCCCTTCAACCTTGTGCTCTTTAAGTTGATAGAGAATCTCTTGTACCGAGGCCACGCTATCGAGGATGAGACGGCATTTGATGAAGGCTGATTGGGATTTGCTGATGATCTCATTCATAATAGGAGAGTCTATTCGCAAGATTTTTTGTGACTATTTTGTAGATGCAGTTAGAGAGACTAATAGGGCGAAAATCTGTCACGGCTTCTGTGCCAGCTCGTTTGGCAATGAGGACCAGGAGAGAGTAGTTTAGACTAGAGATCGATGTTGCCCCGGAAAAGAATTCCATAATAAATCTAGTGACATCCAGGGATAAGCAATCCCAGAAAGCTTGGAAAAAATGCATTGGAAAACCATCGGGGCCCGAAGCGCCATCCCCATTCATCTCAAAGACTCCACGCTTGATTTCCTCCGCAGAGAACTCACGGTCTAGATCTGCTTCGGCTGGGATCCGACCTAAAGACAGCCCACCCCAATCAAGGGAGGTCGACGATGTCGGTAAGTCACGAAAGTAGGTCTTGAAGTGACCAAAAACGCCTTCGAGAACCTCAATCGTCCCCTCCTACCACCAAACTCCCAAGGGTATTCCGCTTCTTCCTCCCGTTAGCCAACTTATGAAAGTAGGCTGTGTTGAGATCCCCCAATTTGATCCATTTATCCCTGGAGCGTTGTTTCCACATAATCTCCTCTTTCCGTAGGATAGAGAGGTCTTTTCGGTGGCGGTTAAGAGCAGATACCTCCTCAATCGTGAGAGGGGAAGATTTTGTTTTCACCTCTAAGATCTCAATGTCACGTAGAAGTTGCTTCTTCTGATTCGTAACAAGTCCAAAACAGGATCTCTCCCATCCTCTAATCTTCTGACGAAGGAACCGGAACTTCCGAACTAGATTCCTGGCCGAGTTAAAGTCAGTTGGCGCTTGAAGCCATCTCCAAACAAGATCAAAAGTAGGTTCATCCCTCCACATCTTCTCAAATCTGAATCTCCAAGGGGGTTGGGCAAAGAAGGGCAGATGTTTAGTAAGTAATAACAACGGCACGTGGTCTGAGACGAGAGACTGAAGGAGCTTGAAGGGTATTGGGGTAGAGAGTATCCCAACATCCGAGATAAGGAATCTGTCAAGTCTAGCCATGGAAGGAACTTCTCTTATTAGTCTAGGTGAAAAGGCGGCCATGAAGGGTAAGGTCAATCAGATCAAAAAGACGAACAAAGTCGGAGAAATCCTCCATAGCTCCTCTGTGTCCTAGGTCGCCTAGTCTCTCATGGCTAAACCGGGTGACGTTAAAAGCTCCCCCCAGAACCCAGGGTCCTGGGATAGAACTTCGAAAAGCAGAAAGTTCCTTCCAGAAATCGTGGCGACGGCTCATGTCATTGGGGCCATAAACTGAGGAGACTACCCAAACAGTATTATCTGACTTACAAGAAAGGACCACTGAAAGGGAGACAATACCCATGTGCTTGTGAATAAGATCGAAACAGTCTTCCCGCCAACCAATGAGAATACCACCTGAAGACCCGACTGCATCTACGGATTCCCAGCGTTGAAATCTGGTCCCTGTCAAACTTTTGAGAAAGCTGACGCTAGGTGTACTTTTTTTTTTAGCAACTCCTCTCCAAGCTGGAGAGGATGGGGTCATACGGTAGGTGTACTAGTCTTAGTTTCCTGCAGACAAACCAGAACTACACCATGTAACAACAAAAGAGAGAGATGGCAAGTCGCTTATCCACATCACCCAACCCCCTGATGTTCCAAGATAAAGTCTTCATTAAAAAATTACAGGCCAAAGCCCGAAACCCTATTCTTCTCCATCTCCTGAGAAAAAAATAAAAATTCTTTAGCAGCCTCGACATCGCCCCCAAAAGTGAATCCGCATTCCGTCGCTATCTGCAAAATGGAATCTCGATCAAGCAGGTTCAACAAGAGGCCGAAGTCTTCTTCCGCCCTGGTAACCAAAAAACTCCTCGGGTTCTGCATCAAGTTTCGTTGGGCCAGTAGAGGGTGTCTCCTAACGTAAGTCTACAACGTTGACTGCCCTGCCATGGAGGTTGACGAGACGAAGGGAGGAACTGGTTGCCTTGGGACATCAGGGACCTAACTAGGCAAAACCAAGGCATTGTCAGCCACCACAACATCATGGTGAGACTCAACCAAAACCTGTTGGGTCTCAATCGAGGGCGAAAGAGATTCAGTCAAATCAAAAGAATTCCCTAAATTACGGATAGGAACTTCTATTACGGGATTCTCGACTAATTCACGCGTTGTGTCAGTTGAGTGATTCAAATTTCGAAAAGGCCTCGCAGGGCAAGTATTGAAAGCCAAGTCCGACGGCTGCGGGTTGGGAGAGGTGTTACCAAAAGCGTTACCTTCCGCCCTGGGAGGAGACCCTGTGGTTGAACCGTTGCCTTAGACCGGAATATGTGAACTGGTGGCTCGAACCGATGAACGAGGACTGACATGAGACGAGCCAGAGCTGTTGCCGAAGACCTAGGCTAAGCCGGAGGGAGAGCTCGAAGAGGCTGATGACGGCGGATCCGAAACCCAGATAGTCAAGTCGTAGAAGTCTCTAGAGCGCGCCAACACTACCGGAGGAATGAGTGAAGGGTTGACTGTCCAGAAGAAGACGACCATCTCCCGGAGGTCATTTGTTGCTACGAACTCATTGTCGATGGAGGATGGAGGCCCCTTCACCGTAGGTGCCAGGACAGACCGAATGGCAGGGGTATTCCAACAGTGGACAGGGACGCCGAAGATGAAGAGGACTAGGGAGGATCAAGAACCTATCGCTCGGTGGGGAGTCCATGCAGAGAATTCCAAAGATAGCGGGCCAACATCAGCCGAGACCCTACTGACCACTGAATGGCGGACAAACGGTGTGGGGAACTCAACAAGGTATTCACCATTGTCAAGGCTCCAAAAGGGGAAGGACCACTCTGACTACCAAAAAGTGTTAAAGGTCGAGGACAGCTCAGAAGGGCTGGGGGAGCCACCTGAGACTCTAAAAAAGGGACACAAGTTCAGCTTGGCTATGGTCGAGTGGGAGTCAAAGGACGGGGGATGGTGACGAAGGAAGGGGGAAAGGCTCTGGGGGGCGAGAGAGGATGGAAGGCTAGTTGGTTATGGGAGGACATGGCAAGAATAACTTGGAGAGGGCAGAGGTTAGAGGAGTGACCAATTCCTCGGCATACCCAGCAAATCATGGCGTTCCGGTAGTTGGGTCGCAGGTGGCTTCTGTCCCCACAACAGAAACAACAACCTCTCTGAAAGGGAACTGGGACCCTCGGCAAGGAAGAGACTGGGTGGTGTGGAGGCAGAGGTTGAGGAACGGGGTGCGGTTGCGATGGGGGAGGCAGAGGTGGAGCTGACTATGGCGTCGGAGGAGGTGGATAGTGCTGGGGGGCGGAGGAGGGGAGGCAGAGGGTACATGTCACTTGAAGGCCAAGGAGGACGAGGAGGAGAGGGACAGGGTGGAGGGGACCAGGACAAAGGGGTAGGGCGGCCAAAAAGGTGGGAATCCCAAGAGGTTGGGCGGGATCTCACTGGTTTCGAGGCTTTGCTGACACCGCCATGATGGCCATATCTGGTTGGAAAGGGCCTGTCATCAGAACTTCGAACGCCGGGATAATGGAGCGTCACACGTTCTGAGATAGTGTGGTCCCAAGGCACAGCCTCTCTCCATCGCCCATTCTGAACCCTAGGATTGACGACCGAGGTCTGCTTGATGGGCTCCCTGATTGAGGAGGAGATCAAGACTGCAGCAGAGGACTGGTGCCAGGATCCATTGAGGATCTCGTTGTTCAAATTTCATGTAATCAACTACAGGAGATTCAACAAAAATAGCCTCGTTTGGTTGAAATGAAGAAATATGGCAACTAGTTGAAAAACTGCATCAAAGGACTTACAAGTTTCATGTGATCTATC
This sequence comes from Chamaelirium japonicum, assembly GCA_947650365.1. Taxonomy (NCBI): domain Eukaryota; kingdom Viridiplantae; phylum Streptophyta; class Magnoliopsida; order Liliales; family Melanthiaceae; genus Chamaelirium; species Chamaelirium japonicum. The sequence goes on along the minus strand of OX393559.1, from coordinate 64,561,699 downwards.
TACCGATGTGTGGATTGTAGAAAACACCTGATATTAGGCTCATAGGATCACAACGAACAGATGATAGAAGCAGTAATCAACATATAGTAATTTGAAAAAAGGAAGAGACATAAAAGAAGAATAAAAGAGAAAGGAGAACAGAGGAGCCTGGTTAAGTTTTCTGAGCCCTAGTCACAAAGGGATCTAGCAATCAAAAATACCCTGGGCATTTTGCATTATTACATGGACTTTCTGGGTCCAATTGTTACGCCCAACAACAAATTCCCAAGCCTACTAGTAAACAATTCCATGAAATCAAATAATACATAAAAATGGAAAAGCAACAAACTGATCAAGGCAATTTAGTATGCCGTAATACGGTAATACCAATCAATGTCGAACTAGATCCAGTTGAAATGGATCACAAAAAACAAAAATAAAGAGAGTTTGAAAGAGAGAGCTAGATGTCCAAAACAAATCTCTTCTAAAAGAAACTCAGCAAACGTTTAGAATTGCTAGAAGAAAGCAATTATAATGGTTTAAATAAAAATTTTATTATTTAATAAACTTTGCTAAAAATATATATGTGACAAACCTCCACCAAATACAAGTGCAATTGGACTCAAAAACAAAAATTATAGTACAAACTCAATGAGGATAAGATTTCTACTGGTTTCTGGACCTTTCTGCATTTTCACTGTCTTTTGAGTGTTCGGTAGAACTTGAAAAGGTTAGGATCTTACGCCTTTTCGAACCGAACCATTGTCAAAGAGATTCTTGTTTGGGATTGTACAGAGAAATAACAATACTCTCTTTAGTAAGTCTCAAACTAACTCTAAACAACATATGATACAAACATCAAACTATCAGCAACAATGTGGTCCACAGCTAGGTTGTTTATTTACCATGGGGGGCATTGACATTTAATGTAGTAGCTATTGAGGTCGGATTTTGACAATGATTATTAATTGATCCACTTTGTAATGAGATCACTTCATTCATAACTTAATAATTAGTCCGATGATCGTTACCATATAAGTTAGATTTTTATAAGATAGCAGTTGTTGGCTATGATTCATTATTTCTCTACTTCAAATATTCAACAGTAGAAAAGTGGAGATGAATATTAGAAAAGTGTATTGCTCCTATGCAACATAAAATTGCATAATTACTTTCTAGTTCATGACTTCATGTATTTTCAATATCATGATTTGATTCTATACATTTTTTCAAGTTTTATATCAATAGCTACTATCATGATTAATTTTTCTATAGTTTGATCGAAATGGTCAAAACATTTACTCTTGGGCTCATAATGAACTCGAAAACTAAAACCTTGGCATTTAGGCACTTATCTGATTTTCGGGGCTATCTTGTACAGTTGTACTTCTCCTAATATTCAGAAGAATTTTTGGTCTATTTTAAATTTTTTGATATTTTCTCAGAAATAAGAAATCTATCAAGATGCGTAAAAATAGGAGACTCCCTCTTATTGCTCCAAGTGAAGAGTTTACCACTCAAAGGCAGACTAATCAACTTATCATCTCTAATAGACAAAATAAAAGCCTCCAATAGGTTGTGATTCCCCCCACTGTTGCTTCTTTCATAAGAGAATATATTTACAATGAAATCACCTCCAATGGTCTAGAGGTCAAGGAAAAAGAATCAAACAGAAAGATCAATAGAGAAGACATCATTTCAAGATGAGGATCAAACAACATAATGTCCCATCCAGAAGTCATTATTTCGGGAATCACTCGTTCGCTCGTAGACCGAGATGACATCCAAATAAAAGTTATCTCTTCGAGGCTCCAAATTCGCTTGTAATCTTCTGCTTAAGATTAAAGTAATCTTATTGTCTCTAGACTCCCAAGTAGATATTCTATTAGGGCCCAGAGATCTGAAAAATTGTCTAGACGGTTTCTGAGCCTTTAGATTTTGGGATACAGTCAATGCTACTATTAGAGGGAGAGGAAAAAGAGCCGGGCAGCTCTGCAATTATCTAGACTCTAATATTCCATGGAAGAAACTTCCTAGCGAGCAAGGTTTTAAATTCAGCCAATAACGAGTCGTGTCAGCAGGGACAATTCATTCCTAGATCCACACCAAACCAAACCCAACCCCCTCCCGATACCGAGGTATTGGCCGATACAAGCCAGTATCGGGCCTTTATCCTATAAATTTGAAGAGAAAGAGGAGCAGCAAAGTTGGAAGTTCATTTTCTCATATTTTTACAAATAATCCCTCATCTAGGAGTTTTGGTATAAATGATCTCCCCAAGGGAAAAAATTATAAATTCCTAAGGACTATAAGTAACCAAAATAACTACGTGAGCCGATGATGCTCCAACATCAGATCCACAATAAGAGCTAGTGCATTTTAAAAACCAATAAATTAGGAAAAAATGAAATTATGAAAGATTTGAAAAATCATAAGGATAACACATTAGGTCCAGATGAAATGCCAAATTAATGTTCAAAAAATCTTTGGAGAAACTATGTTAATTTGGTTCACCAAATTTTACAACAAGTATTGGGTTTTCCTATTAAAAACAAATTTGAGGTACAAAATGCACCATTCAGTGTGAGTTAAGGAGAAAAGACACAAGGCGAGGGGAGAGCGGGTGGGAGGATATATAGGAACTGGAGTTAAGAGAAGTTATTGAACCAGTTTGTGAAGTAACCATTGTGGCTATTCCTAGCATGTCAATGACAAGTCAGCTAGAAACAGTTAGGATGGCGAGAGGAGAGAGGACGCATGACGAGGGGAGGGTAGGTGTGACTAGAGTGGGGAAAGGCCTTGGGATCGGATGAAGGCGTTTCCGACCATCGCAACTATTCCTATTGTGCCAACAAGCACTCAGCTTGAGACCGTTCAAAATTGCTAGGGCAATGATGTGACCATATCCTTTATCAACATTAAAAATTTTATGGGTCTTTGGTTAGTGTTAAGAGTGTAGATTCTTTCTTAATCCTTGTATAGGCTATTTTAGTCCCTTTTGGGTATGCTCACCCTTTGGTGACCCCATCCTTTGTATAGTGATATATAGGGCATTTGCCCCATTGAGTAAAGAAAGCTTTTACTCCCAAATTTCTGTTTTTCATTTTCTTCTTTTGGGTTTAACATGGTATCAGAGCCCTAACAGGTCTCTGGTAGAAATTCCTTCAATCCAAGCATCGCAGCCTGTATTTGCCTTCGAGATCGAAGCTCCATCGAAGCTTTATTGCAGCTGCAGCAAGCTTTCGAGATCGAAGCTCCATCGAGGCCCTCAAAACTTTCATCAAAGCCTCTTTGGCAGTCCACATCAAGTCTTTACTGGGTTCGCATCAATCTGCTGCCATCTGGATCATCGGACTTTGATTTGGCGTCGCCTGGATCATCGGACTTTGATTTGGCGTCGTTGCCGGGGAAATTTCTCTTTGATTTTTCTCAGATCTGAAGGTCTGTATGACTGTCGACGCGTCGGCCCTCAATTTCCCTCCCTTCATGGCTGGAACTTAGCGGTAGGATTAGGGCTTTGGCGAGTGGAGCTGAAAACAAAGGGAAAGAGACCGTCGGCGAAGAAGATCTGTCTCGTCGGAGAGGAAGCGGATTTGAGATTTGAAGGAGAGAACCATGCTGAGATGTGGCGGCTCTGAAGTGAAGTGAAGGGCAAACCCTAATCATAGGGTGGTCTCAGCTTGTATCTTAGCTGTTCATTCAATCAATGGTAAGATCTCTCTCACTTAAGTTCACTTGCCACCTCACCGGTTCGGTTCATTTATTTTTCTTTGGTTCAGCCATTTCGGTTCACTGGATAAGTTACACAGTGGCAATGATTCATTGATTTGGTTCAGCATCTTGATTTGTATCAAGCCTTCACTGGTTCAGTTCACTTAAGTGATTGGTTCGGTCCAATTAAGTCACTTAATTTTGGCCCAAATTAAATCCGGTTCACCTCTGTTGGAGCTCTGGTTCACTGGTTCAATGCTGTGCTGTAAATTGAAGTGAAGTGCTGTGCTGTGCTGTAAATTGAAGTGAAGTGCTGTGCTGTGAAGTAAAGTGCAGTGAAGTGCTGTGCTGTGAATAAGAGCAGTGAAGTAAAATGTTGTCCAGTGCTGTGCTGTGAAGTAAAATGCATTGAGGTGAGGTGAGATGCAGTGAAATAAAGTGCAGTGAAGTGTTGTGCTGTGAATAAAAGCAGTGAAGTAAAATGTTGTGTAGTGAGATGCAGTGAAGTAAAGTGCAGTGCGATGCCGATCAAAACGACTTTTGGGGGTTCTTGTGCAAATTCGTCTACCCATGGTCAGTGTCATCTGAGTCTCTCCAACGGTTCTTGGATCTTTGACTCAGGAGCTACTCATCACTTGACCTCCGATGCTACTATTCTCACCGAATGTACCAGTGTTGCTCCTCAGCTGCAGCTTCACACTGCCGATGGGTCTCCTTTAAACATCACTTGCTCTGGCTCTATCTCCACATCTTCTGACCCCAGTGGCCGTCTCTCACTTCCAGATGTGCTCCATGCACCTCGTGTGTCGATCAACCTAATCTCGGTTAGTAGATTGACAGATCTTGGTTTCACCGTTACTTTCTCAGCATCCTCTTGTGTGGTGGAAGACCCTCGCACTGGCCATCAGATTGGGACAGGACGAAGACATGGTGGCTTATACAATCTGGAACATCTTCATGTGCCTTTGCCTTCCTCTGCTTCATGTGTTGCTGCTCTTTCCACTGCCGACCTTTGGCATCGCCGCCTTGGACATCCCTCTGCAATGCGCCTACGAAGCATGTTCCAGTCCGGTCACTTAGGTAATCTTTCCTTCACTTCTCCTTCCCCCTGCACGAGTTGTCAGCTTGCTAAGCACTCGGCTCATCCTTTTCCCTCCAATGAGTCTGTGTCTACCTCTTCTTTCGATCTTGTGCACTCGGACATTTGGGGACCATCACCGGTCATGTCCATGTCTGGATTTCATTATTATGTCAGTTTCATTGATGACTTCTCCCGGTTCACCTGGGTGACATTCTTACGTCGTAGGTCCGATGTATGTCAGGTATATCGTGATTTCACTAGTATGGTCCATACTCAGTTTGGGAAACGGATTAAGGTTTTTCGCTCAGATGGTGCTCGAGAGTATCTTTCTTCCGAGTTTCGTGATATTCTTTTCTCTCACGGTACTTTACCCCAGCAGTCGTGCCCTTATACGCCTGCTCAAAATGGGGTTGCTGAGAGGAAGCATCGTCACATTCTTGAGACCACTCGGTCTCTTTTGTTCTTTGCCTCAGTTCCTCGCCACTTCTGGGCTGAAGCTGTTCTTACCTCTGTCCATCTAATTAACCGGACTTCTTCCCCTCTTCTTTCTGGTCAGTCCCCGTTTCAGCGACTCTACTCCATTGTTCCCAATTATAGAGTTCTACGTACTTTCGGTTGTACCAGCTTTGTTTTGCTCCCACCTGGGGAGCGTACAAAGCTTACTCCTCGGTCGGCCAAGTGTGTCTTTTTAGGGTACAGTTCTGAGCACAAGGGTTGGCGTTGTTATGACCCTTCTGTTCGTCGTATCCATATATCTCGACACGTGACCTTCTTTGAGGACACACCCTTCTACTCAGAAGCATCTTCTTCCTTGGACTTGTCTTTCCTCCAGACATCTAGTTCCTCTTTGGGTCTTCTTCCTACCCCTGTGCCTCCTGACGCTACCACTGCTCCTGCTCCAGTGCCTGAGCCCACACACCCACCTGTTATTTACACCTACACTCGTCGTCAGCCCGCACCTGCTCCACCTGTACTGCCAGCTTCACCAGTTTCACCTGATTCGCCTGCTAATACTTCTGCTGCAGACACTTCAGGTTTATCACCTTCGCTGCCATTCCCAGGTGATGTTGGGTCTTCTGCTCCCTCTACGCGCTACCCTGAGCGTGAAAGACATCCACCCGATCGCTATGGCTTTTCTCATATTGTTTCTTACTCGCCCCATTTTCAGTCCTTCCTTGCGACTATTCACTCTCTTCAGGAGCCACAGACTTATCGTGAGGCAGTTCAGATTCCGCACTGGCAGCAGGCTATGGCCGAGGAGTTGCAGGCTCTTCAGCAGACTAGTACTTGGGAGCTCGTTCCTCTTCCTCCAGGGAAGGATCCTGTTAGCTGTCGCTGGGTCTATCGGATCAAAACTCGCTCCGATGGATCGATTGAGAGATACAAGGCCCGCTTAGTTGCTCGTGGTTTCACTCAGGAGCATGGCATTGACTACGAGGAGACTTTCGCTCCTGTTGCGAAGATGACTTCTGTCCAGACTCTGTTAGCAGTTGCTTCTGCTCGTCACTAGCCACTCTTCCAGATGGATGTGAAAAACGCGTTTCTTCATGGAGATCTCTCTGAGAAGGTCTACATGAGTCCTCCTGGTCTTTCGACTCCTCCCCAGCATTTTTGCCGTCTTCGTCGGGCCATTTATGGGCTCAAGCAAGCTCCTCGGGCATGCTTTGAGCGCTTCCGGTCCTCAGTGCTTGCAGCCGGCTTTACAGAGAGTATGAATGACTATGCTATGTTCACTCACACCTCTAATCATGGTCATGCGATATTGCTTCTATATGTTGATGACATGATAATTACCGGTGACGATACTGCTACTATCGATTCTCTGAAGAGGCACCTCCAGCAGCAGTTCGAGATGAAAGACCTTGGCCCGCTTCGTTACTTCCTTGGCCTTGAGGTTGCTTCATCTCCTCGGGAATACTTGGTCTCTCAGCAGAAGTTTACTTTTGATATATTGAGTCGTGCTGCACGTCCTGATTCACGGACCGTGGATACACCGATGGAGTTTAATGTGAAGCTCCGTCCCACTGATGGCGAGCCGCTTTCGGATCCCACGCGCTACCGCCAGCTTGTTGGTGCTCTTGTCTATCTGACTATCACTCGCCCGGACATTGCACATGCTGTTCGAGTTCTTAGTCAGTTTGTCAGCGCTCCTCGCTCCGCTCACTATACCGCACTACTGAGGATTCTTCGCTATCTTCGAGGCACGGTGACTCGCTCCTTGCTGTTTTCGTCATCTTCTTCATTGGAGCTTCGTGCCTTTTCCGATGCAGACTGGGCGGGCGATCCCACTGATCGACGATCCACCACTGGCTTTTGTATTTTTCTAGGTGATTCGCTCATCTCCTGGAAAAGCAAGAAGTAGGAGATTGTTTCGCTATCTAGTACCGAGGCCAAGTATCGTGCTATGGCACGCACTTCGTGTGAGGTCGTTTGGCTGCGTCGCCTACTCGAGGATATGGGTGTTCATCTGACCTCGTCGACTCCCCTCCACTGTGACAACCGGAGTGCTATTCAAATAGCTAGCAATCCGGTATTTCACGAGCGCACAAAGCACATTGAGCTGGATTGTCATTATGTTCGACATCGCTATAAGGATGGCACGCTCTCACTTCCACATGTGTCTTCTACAGAGCAGCTTACCGACTTCTTTACGAAGACACATACTATTCAGCGTTTCCGTTATCTCCTTGGCAAACTCTTGGTGTATGATCCACCTTGAGTTTGAGGGGGGGTGTTAAGAGTGTAGATTCTTTCTTAATCCTTGTATAGTCTATTTTAGTCCCTTTTGGGTATGCTCACCCTTTGGTAACCCCATCCTTTGTATAGTGATATATAGGGCATTTGCCCCATTGAGTAAAGAAAGCTTTTACTCCCAAATTCCTGTTTTTCATTTTCTTCTTTTGGGTTTAACAGTTAGGATCAAAAACAAGACTGGATAGTATTAAGTACTCCATATGTTCTGAAAAGTCAAGCTTGTAAAAAAAATGGTAAATTTCAACCTCTAATTTTTCTTGTGCTTTTGTCAAACTACTTATAGCAATACTGCAATATGTATCGTGATGTAAGCATTTTGTATTTTCAGTGTGGTTGTTTGTCTTGGTTCTTGCTGGACAACTTTACACAAAATTCAAGTTTTTTTTTCATTGATCATAATTGAAGGCCTTTGATACATGAAAATTTAAGGTAATGCACATTTAACAAATCTCAAACAAGGAGATGAGCGGGGTACAATTTAGACATGTAAACTGATGTTGATGAAACTTGATGCAGACGAGCCTACTACGTGCAGTTTTTCTACAGCTGATCGTGTATTTTCATCCTCTCCGGAGATCCAGGAAGCCGATCGTCGATCCGTCTGCATCAGTGAAAAACTCAATCGAAGCCCGACAACTTTGGTTTTTACTTTATTTCGATCCGACCAACAGATCTTTAGTTATTTCAGTTTTTATTTCTGGTTTGGGTAGGTGCGAGCCATGTTCGCATCCGGTTCGAGCCACAGATGCCGAACTGACTCATTTCTGTGTTTGCTTTTTAGCCGTAGGATCTTAAGTTAGAATAGCTCTCAATGGATGAGATTATAGGGGAAACCAAAATCCCAAAAATCCTACCCGACCGGCCCTTTCTCTCTCTCCCGCGGACGCCCGTGCCCCCTCTCTACCTTCCGCGCGTCCTTCTCTCTCTCTCACCCGACCGGTCCCTCTCTCTCTTTCTTTCCTTTTGTGCCTTGGTGCTTTCATCTCCTATAAGTTCTAAAAAACCTAATTGAGAGAGGAGATGAATTTGAATTGAAACCCTAACAACGGAGAAGCGGATCGCTTGCTCGGTGTATTCCTTCCGACGAAATCCTCTTTGTTTCTAGTCTATTCTTCCTTCCGCAAGCTTCTATCCCGCCGCCTCGCACTTCGTCTACGGCTTCACGGAAGATCGACGTGGAGTTTCTTCATCTTCAAAGATCCCTCGTCTCGGCTTCTTCACCCCGTCTTCTGGACCACGCCTCCCCTTCCGCGCCTTTCCTCTGCAACAACGGAGTTCCCGTCAGCCGCCGGCATTGGCCAAAACACGGTTTGAAATCATCCCTCGATAATTTTCATGTGATAACCCTTATCTTCCAACCGGCCTTATTGCTGAAATTATATTAGGGTTTCCAAATCGTTGGTTTTTTCCGAGAATCTCATCCATTAGGATTTATCGTTAGATCTTTGATTGTTCTATGAAACTTGGGCTTATTATTTGAGATTGTATTATTCATTATTGCTGGAATTTAGTTACAATAATCTGAAATTAAGTTTCATTTGCCAGTTTTATTATTTCGTGGAATTAAATCTGATTGGGAATGAATGACTGTTGAATCGTGATTCTAAGCATTGCTGAAATTTGTTTATATGTGCTGAAATCTGATTTTTATTGTTTAAATTCTGCACTTGGATTAAATTAGGCATACGCATCCCATCAAAACTCCAATAAATAACCATCATCATAACCACAGTTTCAGTTAGTTTTATTTGTTAATGATTGGCTTTTCACCTAACATCAAGCCTCAATCTTTTTTTTTTTGAGAAATCCCTCTCAGTGAATGAGGGGGGGTTCGGCCTAGACCCCTACCAGCAAGCCTCAATCAGTTTCATCTAGACTTGGCACCATCATTGGCAGTTTTATTAAATAAGCATCATCAAAAAAGTCATATACTACTTAGAAGTCTCAAAAAGACATGTTTATTTGTGTAAACTTACTTAGACGAAGAAATTGCAATAAGTAATGAGAAAAAAGAGATGGGCTTGCCATAGGTATAACCGTATAACTAAGTTCAATCATGATGAATTTTCAGAGTGTAAGCCAGATTTGAAAGAAAGATGAAGTTAGTTTTATTTGTTAATGATTGGCTTTTCACCTAACATCAAGCCTCAACCATTTTCATCTAGACTTGGCACCATCATTGGCAGTTTTATTAAATAAGCATCATCAAAAAAGTCATATACTACTTAGAAGTTCAAAAAGGCATGTTTATTTGCGTAAACTTACTTAGATGAAGAAATTGCAATAACTAATGAGAAAAACGAGATGGACTTGCCATAGGTATAACCGTATAACTAAGTTCAATCATGATGAATTTTCAGAGTGTAAGCCAGATTTGAAAGAAAGATGAAATTCACTGCTTAGAATAGCAAAATGAGAACAGATTGATGCACACCTCCATCAGGATTGATTAATCGAATGACATTCGTACCTCAAGTAGTAAGTTCTGTAAGCTGATGGACCATCTTTAAATAGAATTGACAATCCATTGCGAATCAAAAATGTTCGTAGCTGTGCACATAAACAAGCATAATGACAACTATAAATGAAATATTTCTTACAACATTTCAAAAATAAGTTTGAGGATAAACCACACAAACAAAATCATGTTCCATGTCACAGAAAAGGTAGAGCATTGCAAGACAATGACTAAACGACACATGCAAGCTAAAATATGAATTATCAAGGTGTATGCTCAAGATTATCTTAGCATTGAAAGCATACAGAGTTTCACAATTACATAATTAAGAAATGAATGGATGGCATTCTAGCAAGAAATTAAGGCTAAATCTTTGTCATTTGATCAAGGATACGATGAATGTCATTGTAAAATATAGCAAAATCTTTCAAATAGTTCTTATATTACTGAAATTTCCATTATCCTGATTAGAGGAAAACTATATGACAGGATATAAATGTTGAAAAGCATCAATGAAGTGGCTTGGTTATTTCACTGTACCCACAGTCCACACAGTCTAGCCTTCAGTCCTTCATCACTGACCATGTACCACTATTACTGGATACTCATAACTCAGATTTAAGCCAAGTTGCCGTTTCAGATTTGAACAGATGTGGCAGGAAGACCCAAATTTTGACCAGCTAGTTCGGAAATGGTGGACCCAGACTCCTGCGGACTTTAATTCAGCTAGAAACCTTGTTAGAAAATTCAGATCCCTTAGGCAGCGGATTCGAGGGTGGGAGCGTTCTTTCTTTCGGGATGGTGTCCACTCAAAAGAAGCTCCTACTGGAGAAGATTAATAATTTGGAGGTCAAATCAGAGTCCTCCACTCTTTCGGCCAATGATAGGAAGGATCTTTCAGAGTATAACTCGTCGCTCTTAGACCTTCTTCGCAAAGAAGAGATAATGTGAAAACAGCGTTCCAGGGATAAATGGGTGAAACTGGGCGACATCAACACCTCCTATTTCCACAAGGCAGCTAATGGCAGACGAAAGAATAACACCATAGATAAACTGCAAGCAGGAGTCCAGTGCGTGGAGGGGACGAAGAATATTCTTATGGAAGTAACTGACCACTTCAGGAATCATTTCCAAGATCTGCCGATTTCCAGCAGCCAGCTTGGTTGGGATGGGTTATCGCTTCCCCGTCTTCCTCCCAATTGCAATATTGACGAGGAATTTTCTGCCGAAAAGATTAAACGGGTAGTTTTCGACAATGAAAGCGGATGGGGCCCCAGGCCCAGATGGGTTCCCTATGCTTTTCTTCCAAGCTTATTGGGATTGTATTGCGGCAGACGTGATTCGTTTTATTCAGGATTTTACACAATTATTGCGACTGGCCTTAGTGTCAACAGGAGAAGCACGGCATCGACAGTCCGTAACAACTATTATCACGTTCGGTGCTTGGTCGTAATGTAGATACCAGAGCACACTGGTTTCGACAAGTTGATCTCCACACAAACACAGGAGAGTATGCCTCCGACCAACTCTAGGGTACATACATCCACCATAAGAGGGGAACTCGTCATTGTTTTTAAAGCCAAGATCTGCTTACAAGCCCATGGTTCGATTGGAAGATGGAAGAACCTCATCCACACAAACGAATATTGGATGAGGTACGTCTACAAATAAAAAATTCAATCGCCAACTCTCTAACAGTAGAGTTTGTCGAGCCAACCCATAGGCCTCCCGTCAATCTTTCCCTATGTCATCAGTCAATGAAAACTAGAAAATGAGGAAATTAAACCCCATTCTGATGATCGCCACACTCCCGTCAATCTTTCCCTATGTCATCAGTCAATGAAAACTAGAAAATGAGGAAATTAAACCCCATTCTGATGATCGCCACACAAGTAGGTGATATCCTTTTAGCCATCAAGGAGTTCCTCAAGCACTCTGGTGAGACCCCTTTGCCTAGCAACTTCCCAATAAGGGCAAATTTCCCTTCCTCGCTAGCTTCATCCATCTCTTCACCCAGAAAACAAATCTCATCATCCACATTGGTGGGCATCCTGAAGAGTGAAGGCCCTCCAAGACAACTCCTACTTTATAGATCTAAGCCGGTGGGGTGGACAAAATGAGCTGAGGACTGAAATTATGGCCACAGAGTGTTCCACTCACCTTGAAGCCCCAGGCCATGGCTCGCTAGTATAATTCCTACTAGATCCAGGAAGAGGGTCACCCTCTACCGCTCTCTCGCCAGCACAGACCCTCGAGCCCTCGGCCTCTTTGTCATAGTAGATCATATTATTATTATGCCAGATTGCAATAATTCTTATAAAACCATTATGTCCACAAATACCATACATACTATACAGATGTAGGGAAGTGGTGGCCTTCCACCACCTTTTCCTTCATGCTCAGTTTAGGTGAAGGCCTAATATCCCACAAAAGTAGAACTTGAAGGATTTTAAGCCCTCTTGTTGATTCAAAAATATAGGATTAAGATGAAATAAGAGGATTCAAATCCCAAACCATAGAGATTTCCTTTCTAGCCCTACTAGCCATTGTGCTCGAGCAAAATCGTCTCCCATATACACAGTTTAAAGATCGGTTTCACACTTACTTAATTAACAAGTAATATTATTTGCATCACACGTGCCTTGAGATTACATTCTTGTTTTCAAAAAACCCTGAAGACTAGAAGAGAAGTTCATAGCCTACAATACATATAAACAGAAACCAAACCTAATTGTATGGATTAGATCAGATGTTAATCATTTGTGACGCTCAGAAGAAACACTCACATCTTAAGAGTTGTTTTTTATCTCAGGAACATTATTAACCTCACTGAATTTTGGATTAAAGTCCATCTTTTGTAGAATATATTCTGATAGGTTTTAGGAGGGTCTGTGCCACTACTTCATTTTTTTTTCTTATAATTCTTTATGCTTAATGAAAAAGATAGATAATTTGATTTTTGGTAGTTTTGAGTCTTTTGACTCTTTGCCGGTTTTAGTACCCACCTTTCCTTCTTAATGAATCGGTGCCTACCCACCTTTCCTCATCGTCAATTAAAATATTAAACAAATCATGCTAAACACTAAAACTCCTGTTACAAAAGCACAAGGCAGAATATTAAAAATGAAAATAACAAAAAACTAGAGTTAGCTTTCTAAGCTTTTCAAATCATAAGGCAGCTCACAGGCAGCTTGTAGGCAGTGGGAACTGAGAAGTAATTGTAGAAAGACTGATGTGTTTTTAACTAGAATAGTTCATGTGAAGCAATTATGCTTTTTATCGAGATATAATATTCAACTCAGAATGCATGAAACAGTTCTTGACCGAGAATAAATACACAAGTACGACCTTTCGCAATGAAAAATAATACATTTTGTTTGCTAGTGGGATATGTATTCGATGAATCAAATAGTAGTTATTTGGAGTAATAAATACCTTATAGGTCAGAAATTTCAATTTGATCATCAGATTTTCATCTTCATCAGCAAGTCCATCCGTGACATACGAACTAGAATCACAGCTGCTGTCAATGTTCTTCAGTAAGGAATTACTATCATTTGCAAGTTCAGCAGCCCTTTCTTCACTTGCTCTGAACAAATTTATGTCAACAAAAAACCCTAGAAACAACAAAAAAAAAACAGCAATTAACTAACACATCCACAAAGAGAGTTCAGGTAAAGAGAGTAAAATTGTCTAAACAGAAAATTACACTAACATATTATAATGGCTTTTTGCATACAGACCCCTAACAATTTAAATATTACATAAAAACCCATATGTTTTACACAACTCTCTGGGTGCCTTTCTCTATCTCGATTTTTGCAAAAAAGAAAAATCATTTAAATTTATTTACCATTTTACCCTTGAACAACCCGATGGTTGTAACAAGCACCCGCAACTGCCAAGGGTAAAATGGTCATAAAGTTGACCGTATGGATTTTTTTGCAAAAAATGAAATATTGGAAGGGTACCCAGAGAATTTGGAAAAATAGGGATTTTTCTACAATATTCAAACTTTGTTAGGGGTCTATATGCAAAAATATCTTCATTAAAATTGTTACTGACCCCTGTACAATGGCCACAACCCACGGTTCCGCCTGTAGGAAAAAAATTTGTAATTTTTAGACTTCCAACGGGATACATATATTCACACAGACATGTACCCTCAATCGCAAGTAACTGGAAAAAAGTAACGATCATATAACCAGTGAACATGTGATTTTATGGCGCACACCTCATCTCTTGCTGATACCGTCGAAAAACAGAATCCTGGTGAACATGAATAACCATCTTAAAGTAAAGATTGTCACTTGACAAGGAATTAATCTTGTGGAAGTTACAGTAACACTTAAAAGCAGCAGGAAAATGCCTTTGCCTAATCAAACGGATCATTTCCTGATTCCAAAAATAAAAAATAAAAGGATCAATTCCTGATTCATTTCAAAAGCATATTTTTAACAGAACAATTCGAGTTAAAAGTTACCAGAACAAACGAACAGTCAATAAAACTGTTACAGGTGAACTAATAATTGCAGAATGTATTGAATTACTGCTGAAGATAGCTATAGCAAAATTTGGGTTAAGGAACGTTTCATTTCAAGATAAAATATAAGAACAAATGGACAGGTTCATCTTATTAAATTTAACAGTTGATCCAGATCAGGCAAACTGCAAAGCAACGATAATAAAAAACTGACTAATACAAATTTGCTGCTGCAAAACCCAATAGACAACATTTAGGATCCAATCAGAGCACCTGCAATTTGATGGTTGAGAAGTCCGCTGGATGTGCTTGTAAAAATTTAGAAAGAACAGAACGATCAGCATTTCGAGAATGGGCATCGGCAGACCCATTCCCAAACCAGTCAGACAAGTCAGGACACATAGAACTCCCAGCATTTTCAAGAAGCGCTTTAATTTGCTAAAGAAATGTAACCAATAATCAAAATTATGGTTAGAAAATATGCAGAAGTTACAACTAAGCAAAAGTACACCAGAATCACCAGATTACCTGCTTTTCATCTGACCTATTAGCAGCACAAAGATGACGCAGGCTTGGTCCAAAATCTTGACCAACTGCAGTTCAAGGGAAATTTTCAAATAGCTAATGAAGTAAAAGACAATGCTACGAATTAAGTGGCACTTGGTAAGTTAAACCAAAGAAATCAATAGCCATTGGAGACTAGAAAATAAACAAATTTTCAATATCCTAAATTGTGTTTATCAATCTACCAAGTAAAATTCCCTTGGGTATTTTTGAATTGTTATAGACAAATCATTTCTAAAAGGGTATTTTATAAATAACTGGCCCTGCTTGACTTCGAAAACGGAAAAGTGGCCTCTCAATGTTAGTAGATTATAATTCAAATGCGTCCTTTGAAGATTAGAGATCAGAAGTTTATTAGTTAAATTTTCTTTGGAAAATTAAGTAAGAGTGCATTAATTTGGACTATATGGCTGGGGTAGCATGGTAAAATCAATGAGCTGGAAGGTTCTTGTTGGAGACTTAATGCAATAAAAAGTTTGGGCAATCCATAATGCCAAGAAAACCTATACTTCATGATGGGGAAGACTTAGTAAGAATGCATACTTGAACAATATGAATGGCGGTAGACTAGTGAATGCAATGAACTGGAAGGTTCTTGTTCGTGACATAAGGTTTAGGTGTTTCCTAACACCATGAAACCTGAAGTTTATGATTGGAACCCTATTATGTACAAGCAATTAGCAGACCAAGGGATCGGATTGCTCTTTCAACTGAAATATTATTTTAATCAAAGTCATGTTGTTTAAATTGTCAATATAGGCAATTGTCAAGGTTCCAATAAGTTCCGAAATCTGAGTGAATTAGGGTGGAGTGGGAGAAGCAGTTTGAATTGGGATTCAATGGTTGTGTGTCAACACCCAAGGAATTTAGAGAGAAACTCAAGATATGAATATGGCCTTAGTAGATAAATGATTCGGGAGCTTGATTGTGAAGATAAGGAGCTTTGGAAATGACAATAAAAAGAGAGTATCGTAGGTTGATCCTGTTGAATGTACTAGACCATTCTAAGATTTGTAAGGATACAATGTAGAAGAGATCTATTTTGCCATTAAGTACATTGAACTTCTGATGTAGGCGAGGGTAGACCTACACTAGGTTTCGGAGGGATTTGGGGAAATCTGGGAAACATAACAGACAGGGATATTTTTGTCTTTTCAAGATATTAGTCTTTCCGATCTTGACAAAAATTTGTACATGCGTGAGTAACAATGCTAGGAAAGACTAGTCAAAGTTTGGGATCAATCGGACCACTAGATCTAAAGTTATGGTCGAAATTATGTGCAGATTTTTTTAAAAACAGCAAGCTGTATTTTGAGCTTCATTGGGGTTTTTTGCTTTAGGCTTTGTAAGAACATGAGCATGCTATAAAGTAAGCCCAAACAATCATATTTTCATATAAAATTACGCTAAACAGATCTGCAAAAGGGCACGACCATCGGGCCAATATCGGGAGTTATCCAGAGATTTTATAGGCTCACAAGAGGGACAATTATGGAGGGGCAGCAAAGAAAATAAAGAAAAGGTGAATGATGGATAAGTAAATAAACGAGAAAGAAAAGAAAAAGATATAGCCTGGGTAAGATTTGCCGTGGATGCAAGGATGATCGATGGAATCGTCGGATCCTTGGAGATCTCGAACCATAAGCTCTTCTCGAAACGAAGTCGAGGCATCTCAAGTGAATCAAAGAATTTTCCCGCGATGAAATCAGGGAATGGGGAGGAGCAGGGCGTGAACCTGTCTTCTAGGGTTCTTCTCATGTGGAGGAATAAAATATCTCAAATTTGACCCTTTTTTTTTTCTCCTTTAATCCTTTGTTTATATAATTAGCATTGTGATTCAATGGCCAAGACCAAAGAGGGCAAAGAAGATGAGTGGTGGGGATGCGGGGAAACAAATAAGGAAACAAGAGAGAGAGGTGACGTCAAAAGGGGAAAAGAGAGAGTGGGGACGTCGGGGAGAGAGAAAGGGGGCCACGGGATGCATGTCACGCGTGGGTATCGTGCAAAGAGAGAGAGGGAGGTCGTGGTCTGAAAGGGGTCCCTGTTGGGCTTATCATAATAGCCCGATGGGCTTATCTTGAGGCCCATTCTTGCCCGGTCATCAAATAACTTTAGTTATAATGATTTAACCATCGGATTCGACATCTAATCTCAACCGTCGACACCCTGCAAATAACACAATATTTTTAATAAAAGTGCTTTAACTACCGATCGAATAATTAAAGTAGATATTCCGCAACACTATTGAAAATGTATTGTGTGTGGTGACAGTAGGTCACAAGCAAAGTTTTCAATGTTGTATTCGATGTCAATTTTGGTCGATCCAAAAAAGAAACATTTTTGGATTTCAAAAAAATATCGGTGGAATTTGTTATATTAGTGAAAAATCCAACAAAAATATCTGAAAATTTCGATCAAGATCCACAGAAATTTCCACATAAATTAAACTGGGTCTTAATAGAACCAAACATTGAATCACTAAAAATTTCGATCGAAATCACGAAAATCTGGACTAAAATCAACAAAATCCAGTACTGCTGATATTTTTCCCCTTTTCTGAGTCAAATGGTTCAAAATCGTAATATTTCAATCATTTCAGTATAAATTTGTCAAAATTTAAATACAGTCACAAGTGTTGTTTCCAGATATCAAGTAGAGGGTTTGTTTGCATAATCTAGCATGCCAGGGCTTGACTATAATTGATAGGAGTATCAATGTGGCACCAAGAGTACTTAATCTTGAGTCAAAAT
The DNA here is from genome assembly GCA_947650365.1 of Chamaelirium japonicum. Classification (NCBI taxonomy): domain Eukaryota; kingdom Viridiplantae; phylum Streptophyta; class Magnoliopsida; order Liliales; family Melanthiaceae; genus Chamaelirium; species Chamaelirium japonicum. The sequence goes on along the minus strand of OX393559.1, from coordinate 64,543,919 downwards.
TAGCTAACAAAGTCCCATTAGGTGTCGTTATGAAGTTTTGGCGAGTCGGTTTGTTAATTTAGGTTCTAGGTATCTTTTTTTTTTAGAATTTTCTAGGATTTTTTTGTATTTTTCCACCATTATAGATCCTAGTGTCACGGGGACAAACGAGGATACATTACCATTTGTTGAGAATGAGCAGAAAAATAAGCGCTATGTATGAGAGTATTGGCTTAATCTAAGGGGGGAAAAGCAATCACGGCAAAATTGAGAAGGCAATTTAGAGAATCTAATTAATGGTCGATTGCAAGTCCATGGGAAAAGGGAGTACACTCTTCTTCATGTTGTTCCCACCCACGTGTGAGAAGATCTCATGTATCATCATATCTCATACTCATAGGCAAGCAAACTCCCCTCCTCTTTCCTTTAGGCACCGAATTACAAAAATTTAATAAGGAAACTAATCAGAAGGACATGTGAGTCCTTCCCTCAATCCTTTATCTGTTTTTTACTTCTTTCTTTATTGAAAAAAGCAATATTAGATGCAGGGAATTCCCTAAAGCAATAGAAAAAAGAGAAGAAAGAACTAATTTAATTAGGAGTCCAAAAAACTCATAGTTTAAGATCCTAGAGTTTTGGCTTTACAGCCCTATATGGGTTTAAATGAACCTAATTTCGTCTATATAAGGATGGGGCCTCTACCTTTCGTCAGAATTTTTCACTTAAAGAATTATAAACATTGAAGTTTTTATTTAGATAGCTAAATTGGGCCTTCTATTTTTGTTCCCCTCTCCTCTTTGTTATGAAGCAAGAACATGAATACGGATACGGGACACAACAAATCTTGAAAAACTAGGATACAAATACGGCAAGGATACGCTAATTTTTTTAATATATATAATATATACAATAAAAATATGAGTAAATACACAATCTAAAGCACAATGATAGGTGAACTAGTCAGATAATATGGTGAAGCTGAATATAATCCGAACCCTATAACCAAAGAAATTAAGAGATTAAGAGATGCATCGAACACGGGACACCACAGTAGAGAAAACCTATTTCAGCACAATCAATATAAAAACCATGTTATAGGAAGCATAGACCATTCCCCACCTCAACACAGAGGACAGAAAGAAGACCATGTCAAGAATTAGTTGAAAACATTTCCACAAGCAGAGTCTAAACCTCAGACACACATAAATCGACGCTAATCAAGTAAAAATCACCATACATTTCTATTGAATTGGTAGAAAAAGCATTACCAAAATCTGAAATATATAATAAAATCCTTTCACCAAGCGCTCTAAAATCCATACTCAAACCCAAATTGGAGAGTACAGAGAAGGAGAAGAAGGAGAATGACAAGAAGACAAGAGAGAAGTAAGAAGAAAGGAGAAGATAGCAAGAAGGATGACGAGAAAAGAAGAGAGATAATGAGAACAAAAAAAAGTAAAAGAGAGAAGAGGACGCATGGGACTCAAGAGCACATCAGTCTCAAGTTAGCCCAAATTGGACTAATACAACTAAATGTGACACTAGACTTAACTCATTAAAACACCTAATGGCACACAAATTGACCCAATTAACACAAAACTTTGGCACGTAAACTCCTGCATTACAAGCAGATAAAAAAAAAGGTTTGTGATAGTAACCTAAATAATGAGATTTCATATTTCCCAGGCTAAGAAGCCAGTTGAGCTTGAGTCATCTAATGTGCTAATATCCTCTTTTTTCCATATGTTTCACTTACTTTCCTTTAATTTAATGTTTTTTACTTTTACATCCTTCAATTTTTCATTTTCGAACTCCTAGAAGAAAAAAAACAACCATTAAACAAAATTTAGCAACAAAAAAAAAAATTGATCGACTTCAAAACCTTACCTCCATGCGATGGCGGAGAATGAAAATCTTTCAAAACTCTCTCCATATGGTCAGAGCTGTCATGGCTAACTATTCGTGCAACCAGACCTTCCAATATTTCACCCTGCACCTTTACGTGATCTTTTGATCCTGCAAGGCAACCAATGAACATGTTAACGTATCAGGTGTTGATAGGTTGCAATGTGCACAATCTTCTATTTAGAAACAAAAAGATCTGCAAAAATAGAAAGCCAACTCATATCCACATAAAAGCAGAATATTGAGAGTCAGGAAGAAGTAAAATTTGCGAAGAAAATTTAACTAAGTCATAAGACTCATAACCTGGTACAGATATGTCAGCTACTTCATCAAGGGCCTTGCATACAGATGTGGCAGTTCCTTCTTCACATAATGCATCATAGGCAGCAAAAAAGGAAGTGACAGATTTCCTTGAGTAACATGACAGAATAAGTCAGAAACCATTAAAAATGTCTTTCACAAATTTCTCAAAAGGTGATAAAACCTCAAAAAAAAGGTACTAAATGAATCGGCTATCATTTACCAGAAAATAATAATAACGTGAAAAAAGTAACTTGGGCCATCCAAAATTGTAAACAACAATTATTGAAAACACAACATTCAATTACCCAAAAACAGATATATGTTTGTACCAGAAAATAACTGATGAGAAAAAATTCAATTAAATTGCAATATATATATATATATATATATATATATATATATATAGAGAGAGAGAGAGAGAGAGGCCCCCTCTAGTGCGACCCATTGGTGCGATCCGAACATTGTGGGCCGTCCAATTTAATTTGTATGGCTGTGATGCATTGTTTGTTCAGTGCATGCATGCACACCTATACATATGTTTGCTCACTAACCCTATGCGTTGCGGCGCTCTATTGCACATGTTGCACTATTTCCATTGCATATGTTGCACTAGGCAGCTGAGCGTTGCCATCCATATGTTGTTGATGTTGTTGTGCTTCGCTGCATATGTTGTCGTACTCTCAGTACATATGTTTCTGGTCTAGGTCGCACGAAGTGGATCGCACCAACGGATCGCACCTAAGGGATTCTATATAGAGGTGGGTCGCACAAAGTGGATCGCACCAATGGGTCAGGATCCAGAAACACACTACTTTGCCACAGAGTTAGACACACATCATCCAAATCATTAGAAAGAGGTTTCAGAATTTATTAATTTTTTATAAGGATGATCATCTTCCCTTAGATAGCACATCCATAAAAAATCAGCACATTCTAAACCCTTTAGACTGATCAAATGTTCTCTTCAATTTAACAGTTAAAATGAACGGTCGATAATGCTTTTTAGATTTGATGCACCTAAAGGGTTTAGAATGTGCTGATTTTTTATGGATGTGATATCTAAGGGAAGATGATCATCCTTACAAAAAATCAATAAATTCTGAAACCTCTATCTAACGATTTGGATGATGTGTGTCTAACTCTGTGGCAAAGTAGTGTGTTTCTGGATTCCGACCCGATATATATATATATATATATATATATATATATATATATATATATATAGACACACACACACACACAGAGAAAGAGAGGGCTCGTATGGTGCGGCGTGCGGTGTCACACCGAAACCGTCCGATGCACCCTCCCGGTGCGTCGCACGCAAGCAGTGGTGCATCGGACGACTGCGGTGCGACACCGCACGCCTTTAACATATCTCTCTCTCTCTCTCTCTCTCTCTCTCTCTCTCTCTATATATATATATATATATATATATATATATATATATATATATATATATATATATATGTATATATATATATATATATATATAATACGGCCCATACGGGGTATGAGCTGACAGCCGAAATGCTCATTTGAGCTGTCACCGACAGCCGTCCGATCCAAACGATTGGACCGTCCAATTAAAAAAAAAAAAAAGCAACTGTTAACACAGCTGTTAACAGACCCCTCACCCTCTCTCTCTCATCGCAGCAGACCCCTCACCCTCTCTCTCTCATCGCAGCCCGAACCACCGACCCCCTCCGGCGGCACTCCTGACCCCCCTCCGGCAATCGTGTCCTCCTCCGGCGCGACCCCGTCCCCCTCCGGCAAATCCCGATCCCTCCGGCGACCCCGTCCCCCTCCGGCGGCACTCCCGACCACCTCCGGCAGCACTCCCGACCCCCTCCGGTGCAACCCCGTCCCCCTCCGGTGCGCCGGAGGGGGACGGGGTCGTCGGAGGGGTCGGGATCTGCCGGAGGGGGTCGGGAGTGCCGCCGGAGGGGGAGACGGTCGCCGGAGGGGGTCGGGATTTGCCGCCGGAGGGGGTCGGTGGTTCGGGCTGCAATGAGAGAGAGAGGGTGAGGGGTCTGCTGCGATGAGAGAGAGAGAGGGTGAGGTTAACAGCTGTGTTAACAGTTTTTTTTTTTTAATTGGACGGTCCGATTGTTTGGATCGGACGGCTGTCGGTGACAGCTCAAATGAGCATTTCGGCTGTCAGCTCATACCCCGTATTCTATATATATATATATATATATATATATATATATATATATATATATATATATATATATATATATATATATATATATGGGCTGGGATTCATTGACAACCCGTTTCCTTGACAACCCATCATTTGATGGGGCTAGAAGTTTTAGAATTTTCTGATTTTTTGTGAGGATGATCTCCTTGCTATAGATTGCACACCCACAAAAAATCAACTAATTCTAAAACCTCTAGCCCCATCAAATGTAATCTTCAAATTAAATGTTAAAATGAACGGTCTATATTTGAGGAGGACATTTGATCGGACTAGAAGTTTTGGGATTTTCTGATTTTTTGTAAGGATGATCTCATTGCTATAGATAGCATCCTCACAAAAAATCAGCAAATTCTAAAACCTCTAGACCCATCAAATGACGGGTTGTCAACGGGTTGTCAAGGAAACGGGCTGTCAACAGATCCCAGCCTTATATATATATATATATATATATATATATATAGAGAGAGAGAGAGAGAGCGAGAGAGACGTACACACACAATACAGAGGACGACAATATTGTGACGAAAAGTATAAATTTTATGCAAACTAATAAAGTCTCGGTAGTCAATTTATCAGGAACTCTAATACGGAAATTGGTATATACATAGAAAGGATTAAATAAAAAAAACCATCATATTTCATAAACAATAAGATTTTACCACATATTTTGGATCGGCAATATGGAAAAAACGTATGTTCTGCTTCCTACTACAGTAGAATATAAATAGTAATTATTTCTATGATCTTTCAGACAGTTGAAAAAAACGCGTATAAAACACATATCGATCCAAATTCGTAGCAAACAGGAAAAATACTCGTTTTTTTGAAAAAAACTTCCGTACGCGTTTTATATGCGTTTAAAACGGGAAAAACACGTATAAAACAACGTCGGGTTTGGTCCGGGTTTAAATTGGGTTCGGGTTTTATTTTGTTCGTGCTTAATAAAAGCATATGCTATATGTTTTGAACTTTTGATTACTTAATGTTGGAAAATGACATATATACATACTTGGTATAATTTTTAAGATTTTTTTTATTTTTTCCGATGTTTTCACGTTTTTTTCCCGTTTTTTCCGTTCTCATCGTATCTTTCCGATTTTTTCCCTTGCCGTTTTTTTCCCGTTTTCCGACTTGGTAACTATGCTTGCAGATATGGCATTCAGGTGTATAGTAAGCTCAATAAGACCGGACCATTGCAAGAAGTAATTTGAATGCCAACATGTAAAACAGCAGTGTGTCTGTTGAATGCAAGATCACATCGCAAAAATCTGAATGCATCCTATTCTGGTTCAAATCTTGTTTGTAAATGTACAAGATATAAATCTCTTCAATTTACATTCACATCTTTTTTGGTAAAAATTCTAGATAAAATCAGATCACCACCTTGTAGAGAATAACCAAATATGATTTGTTGGCAGGTGCCACTTCCTACAGAACGCAATCAGATCAGGGGTGGAGTAAAATATTGGCTTGCCATGGCCTAATTCTGATACAGCTGTCACGACAACTGCCCAAAAACCAAGAAGAGGACTAATCAGAGATCAAAATAAGAAAATACCCAATTAATTCCAAGAAGAAAATGAGTAGAATACCAAAAGGAGTCAAGGGCATCAGGATATAACAGAATAAAAGAATAGTGAAAACCAAGAAGCATATGACTATATGAGAATGCAGGCAAGTGACCCTTGCCACCGAAAAATATTTGGCCATCACTAGATTTGAAAACGAAGAAAACTAAACCATGAAATTCTGCAAGGAGGATGTTAGTAACATTTCCACTTATAAATGATGCAATAAGGTTCAGTGGACATCCATGAAATTCTGTAGTACATTGCCAGAGTAGTCTAACTCAACTTAACAAACCACCCCTTCCAGAATCAGCACAATTTTTCGGTAGCAATTGAACAATACCTGAAAAGTGCATGCATTGAAACTATGCCTCCCTGACAACTATCGACCCTTAGATGAGGAATAAATTTAAGTCGAGAATACCTTAGTGCCTTGAATTTTTGCCACTATCATATACTAATATAGAGCAGTCACCGTGTGCAAAATCCACAGAATTAAAAGTTCCACTTCACTGGTAGCTGAAGTTAAATTAAACTCAATATTACTTTTTAACCTCAGCGTCCTGTAAACAACTTGCGTCTTACACGTAAATGTTGCTTGGGATATACAACGATTATTCTTGTCGTTCAATTTTGTTGTAGTGATCGGCCACCAGGAACTAGAAGGACTCATCACTATCTGTCAGAACTCAACAAAAACTCAATACGTAGTCCAACACCTCCAAGTTGCTTTTTCTTCACAAAAACCAGTAGGTGATGTCCTTTCAAGCAACAATCACCTACTTGGCATGTCAAAATGAATATACCATAACTGGATTGTCGTTTTTTTTAATGAAAGATATTTACAGTACAGAGCATACATAAGGTGGCAAAGATAAACTATGTATATGCTGCAGCAGGAAAATTAATATTAGAAATATCCTATAATCATCTAATGTTTTTATAGGATACAAGTCTTCAAGAACTCAAGAGATGGACTTAAAATGGTCTATGACACAGCTCCATATCTGAAATGAGAATTGGTAACCATGTGCGACCACGCATGTGCTGTTTTGGGAGCTCCAAAGGCACATGTAGAGGTTGCATAGTAGTAATAGCCATTGCCATTGGAAACTATGCAATCCCACATGCCACTTTGCTACCGCATAGCGTCATATGCGGTCACACCATGCGATGAGTGGCCACATAGTACCAATAGCTAATATGCAATCTCGCCATATCCCGGGAATGCATATGTGATTGCAGTGAAGCCACATAACAGATATTTTTCAAATGTTGAATTTAAAAAAATCCCCCAAAACCCCTCCTATCACTGTATATAACCCACCCACCCCCCTCCCAAAACAAAAAAAAATTCCACCCACATCTCTTCCAACTATCTTCTAATACTCTTAAAGCAGCCTTCTCCAAGACCTCCAACTCCAAGCTCTCTAAGCTTGCTTCAAGGCACCCATGCCTCTCTTCTTCAAATTCTAAACTCTGAAGCAAGCTATCAAACCCCAAATACCCAAGCTCTGCCCAAACCCTCATACTCACGCCAAACTTCCTCCAAGCTCCTGCAAGCTCTCTCCAAGCTCTCAAGCTCTCCCCAAGCTTTATACAGGTCTTTTGTGGGCTCTTCTTCTGGCTCTCATAAACTCGTGTGTTCAAAGGAGAAGTATGGCCATTTAGAGGTTTGTAATTTAGAGGAGTCCAACGAAGAAGGATGTAATAATGTTTAATGTGTACAGCTTTGTGACCACTGCTGTCATTGCCCGACACAAACAACAATTTACGCATTCACCCGAAGCTAATGCAAGAGCATGCCTTGATGTTACTATCATACTGATGAATACAAAGGGTAAATATTAGAGAACATGGAGAAGGTCTTCTAGAAAGAAGCAACATGTTTGTCGTCGCCATAAGACCACATCCTACATGGAGGAAGAGGACTTTTCCAAGTGGGAATCGGAGGCTGATGGTGAGACCTATTCATCGGCAATTGTCACTACAAAGAAACCGAAGGAGAAAACCAAATAGCAGCACGGTAAGTGCACATTATGAGATACCAAATATTTTCTTCAATTTTAGACATCTTACATATCATCCATTTTCTTTTCACTGGGTTGATACCAGGATTTCATCGGGGTTCCACTTTTTTACTTTGTTCTGACTAAGAGTCGGTGACAGGGGCGCCAAGCATTCAGACGTACGTCAGAAGGACTCAGAGAACCGGAGACCTGATGCGAGATCTGCGAAGTTTTCTGGCGTCGAGGGCCGTGGAGGATTTTGGACTTCTCTTGAACCTACTGGATCCAGAGTCGATTGTGCAGATCGCGACTTCCTGTGGCTTCTCTTTTGGGGGTGATGTGGAAGCAGCCAAGGAGTTTTTAGTTTCCTCCCAGGTTTTGGAGAGAGAAAGAGTTTTGGCCTCCGGCCTGTAATTGTAATGTTAATTTTGTCTTGGAATGTTAGAGGGTTGGGTGACATTGATAAGCGCCGAGCTGTTTCCCTCTTCTGCTCTCTTCACAGGGTTGATGTAGTTTGTCTTCAGGAGACCAAGACTTCCCAACCGGACCCTTCCTTCTTGCGCAGTCTAGCGGGTCCCAGAATCTCTCGCTGGGCAGTCCTGGATGCGACCGGTTCTTCCGGTGGGATTCTCGTTGGTTGGAGGGAGGATCTTTTTGATTTTATCAGTTCTAGTGTCGGAGTTTATTCTCTCTCTGTCTCGCTCAACTCTCGACGTGATGACGTTGTCTATGTGTTCTCCTCGGTTTACGGTCCCAATGATATGTCTGTTCGGAATGATTTCTGGGATGAACTCTCCCTATTTCGAGCTTCGAACCCAGGGCCCTGGGTAGTGGGAGGAGACTTCAACGTGACCCGATTCAGTCATGAGCGACGTGGGGGGCCGGGTCACAGAGGTGCAATGGAGGACTTTTCTGACTTTATCCGCAGATTTGACTTGACAGACCTTCCCCTTCACGGTCGGCTTTTCACGTGGTCCAACAGGAGGGATTCACCCTCGTTTGCTAGACTGGACAGGTTTCTAACCTCAGGGGAGTGGGATTCCCTTTTCCCCAACTCTATTCAATCTTCTCCTCAGTCTGTGGTCTCGGATCACGTTTTTCTTCTTTTGGATACCTGTCCTATCCTTGGTAAGCCTCAGAGAAGATTCCGTTTTGAGAAAGTTTGGAGAGAAAGCCCGGGGTTCGATGACCTTGTTCGTAGGTGGTGGTCGCAAACTCCGGTGGACTTCAACTCCGCTCGGAACTTAGTTCGCAAGTTTCAAGTTCTGAGACAGAAGATTCGCGGCTGGGAACGGTCGGAGTTTGGCCATATTCTAACCAGTAAGAAGGTTCTTCTTCAGGGTATCAGTGTTCTGGAAGCCAAGGAGGAGCTGGCTCAGCTTTCCGAGGAGGAGATGAACGACCTGCTTCGATCTCGTCAGGATCTTCTTGAGATTTTGAAGAGAGAGGAGATTATGTGGAAACAGTGATCTAGAGACAGATGGGTGCTACTAGGAGACCGCAACACCTCATATTTTCATAAGATTGCGAATCAGAGAAGGAAGCAGAACTTCATAGGGAGCCTTGAAGTGGGGGGTCAGATTCTCACCGGTACAGAGTCTATACTGCTAGGAGTCGGTGACCATTTTAAGAATTACTTCTGATCGCTGTCGTCCTCCTCAGCCTTGCTGGACTGGAATAATCTCCCAATGGGTCGACTTCCAGAAGGATCTGACATTGGACGGATTTTTTCGGCATAGGAGATCCGGAGAGCTGTGATGGAGATGAAAGGAGATGGGGCTCCTGGTCCGGATGGATTTCCGATGTTCTTCCAGTCCTTCTGGGATTGCATCTCCCAGGACGTTATCCGCTTTGTTCAAGATTTCTTCTCGGGTACGGCCTCTCTCCACAATCTAAACTATTCTATCCTCGTTCTCATCCCGAAGCGCCCGAGGGCGGAAGCCGTCTCAGATTTTCGCCCGATCAGCCTTTCCAACTGCATATACAAGATCGTCACGAAGATTCTAGCCAACAGAATGGCACCCTTTATGGACTCAATCATCAGCAAATCCCAGTCTGCTTTCATAAAAGGCCGCCTAATCTTAGATAGCGTGGCTTCGGTCCAGGAGGTCATTTATCATCTGAAGGAGAGGAAAGAAGAGGGCCTCATTTTGAAGCTAGACTTCGAGAAGGCGTTCGATAGACTACATTGGGACTTCATTCTCTCTACTCTTAGAGCTAAAGGGTTCCCAGCGACTTGGTTACGTTGGATCTTTGATTGTCTCTCTTCTTCTAAGCTCTCCTGCTCCGTGAATGGGGAGCTCGGAAGCCAATTCCTAGTCAAGAAAGGGCTGAAGCGGGGCTGTCCCATCTCTCCGTTTCTCTTTATCCTCGCAGTGGACGCTTTTGATGCTATCTTGCTACGGGCGAATGCCAGTAACCTCATCCGAGGTATCCGAGGTAATTCTTGGCACATTTCGAATCTGCATTTCGTTGACGACACTATCCTCTTCTGTGAAGCGAAGCTTGAACAGATAGCAGTGCTGAAGATCATTCTTTATGGGCTGGAGTATTGCTCGGGCCTGCGTATTAATTTCAACAAAAGTTCTATATTCTATGTGGGGCCCTCAGAAGATTTTGCCACTAGAGCCTCCTTGCTTCTGAACTGTAAGTTGGACGAGCTACCAATGAAGTACTTGGGCCTCCCAATCAGCAACAAATCCATCTCTCGGGCACAATGGTCTAAAGTTGTCGAGAAAGTGGACTTGCACCTCTCGAACTAGAAGAGCAGACACCTTTCTCTCGGAGGCCGTCTTTGTCTGGTTAACTCTGTTCTCTCCTCCATTCCATCCTACTACTTGGCGTTCTACTTTGTTCCTTCTTGGGTGATTAGGAAGATCGACAGCATCAGAAGCCAATTCCTTTGGAAAGGAGCGGATGGTACCTCGGGATCCTACCACCTTATCAAGTGGGGAGTCGCCTGTAAATCCAAATCTCAAGGAGGATTGGGGATTCTTAATTTGAGAGACTTCAACCAAGCGCTGCTGGGGAAATGGTGGTGGAAATTACAGAACGACCATGGTGATCACTGGTCGAACATCATCAGAGATCGTTACTTTAGGCGGTTTTCCCCTCTTCAAGCGAGGAGCCGTAGATCTGGCAAGATCTCCCCGTTCTGGAAAGGCATTTGTAGAATCGGGACGGCCTTCCGTTGCGGTACTAAGCTGGTTCTAGGGGATGGGAGAAACATTAAATTCTGGCTAGATCAATGGGTCGGTGATATCAAACTCGCTTCGCTTTTTGCTGATCTTTTCGACCTGGCGTGGGACCAGAATGCTACGGTCCGATCCCAGGTTTCCCGTTCTCAAGGAGATTTCTCTTGGTCTGTGAAATTCAAAAGGAGCCTTGATCCTTCCCAGCAGAATCAGCTTGAAGAGCTCTACCAGATCCTGTCCCCTTCGTGCTCTCTCTCGATAGAGACTCCTCGACTTGGAAATGGGAAGCCTCAGGTGCCTTCTCGGTCCGATCTTTCTACCGATTCTTCAATTGCAGGAGGATTGATTTGTCCGATTGCTTCCCACCTTTGGAAATCTCCGGCTTTTCTCAAGACTAGGATATTTATGTGGTTGGCGATAAGAGAGAGGATTCTCACCCGAGTTAATCTTCGTCTGCGGAATAACCCTAACGTCTTAGACTCCTCCTGCCCGCTCTGCCTTGCTCATCGGGAGGATATTGACCATCTGTTTCTTCGTTGCTCCTACTCCCGCAAGCTGTGGAGAATGCTTAAGCATAGATTTCTCATTAAGAGTCATCCGGGATCTATTCGTTCCTTATGGACTATTTGGCGCGCTAAGAGAATCAACAGTAAACTCAGATCGACTTGGGATCTTCTAGTTATCGGTATCTGTTGGTGCATATGGAGAGAGAGAAATGCTAGAGTCTTCTCTAGAGTAGAGCTACCTATATCGGAGGTCTGGGAGAAGTTCAAGAGGATGATGCAGACCTGGTCCACAGCCCTCTCTCCTAAGCAATCGGGAGATATGCTTCCTTTTCTTTGTAATCTGTAACCTCCTTTTATCCTTATTTCTAATAATATAGCTTGGGGTACGGCCTAACCCCATCCTCTCCTTCTCGGAGAGGAATTTCTCAAAAAAAAAAAAATTATATTAGCTCCTTGACTACCTGTCACAATGTCTTTTGGTTCTTACTACCCTCTTTTAGCTTGATATATAAGAACAAATGAGGATATTAGATACCAAAAGGCAATGGAAGACATTTAAAGTGTTAAGAGTCCTCGAGTCTCAAGACGTGACTGGACTGGATATAGCGACTCTTGGTCAAAACAAAGCAAAAATGAGATATTGTCAAAATCCTTCTACAAACTCATTGAAGAAGAAAATGGATGGTATCTAAGATGACAAGGGTCAAGAAGCTATGATATTGGGGACACCTCTAATTGCCTCAAGTCTCAAGACGTGACTGGACTGGATATAGCGACTCTTGGTCAAAACAAAGCAAAAATGAGATCTTGTCAAAATCCTTCAACAAACCCATTGAAGAAGAAAATGGATGGTATCTAAGATGACAAGGGCAAGAAGCTATGATATGGGGGACACCTCTAATTGAGCCCTCGGACCCGTGTCAACAAGTGTCGACACGTATTCCCGAGTCCACCCGCGTCGACATAGCATGATACCATCGCTCCATGTTATTAAACCGAATGTTGTGAGTCTCTCCCTTCTCCAATCGGGTGAACAGAGGGAAATGTAGATCGTGGAGGAGTCAAATTCCGAAGGGGAAGTAATTTTCAATTTATATCAATTTCATAATTTTGTTGGCATATATATATATATATATATATATATATATATATATATATATATATATATATATATATATATATATACACACCCACGTGTCTCTGTATCCATCTTTTATGATGTTGTCGTGTCTGACTCCTATGTCCATGTCTACATATCATAGTCAAGAAGGCTCTCATAATGTGCATTTAGGTAGACTCAAGAAGAAAGCGGACCATGAAAAGCTCATGAAAGCATGTAATGTACTTAAATCGTTTTTCTTTTTTCTTTTTTTTTTTTGCATTGTGCCATATGGATTTCTAACTTTCTATGATTGAGATCTCACAATTCAGTACCATTCTCGATTATCTTCAATATTTTTATTTTTTTAGCTTTTTAAACATAATTTAAAATATCATTAAATAATTAAGATTTAAACAAACCAACAAAATAGGTGTGCGTCAGCATCATATGTGATTGCAACCCCTGGTCGCACAAACTGCATAGGGTATTTTAACAATATTGGAACTGAGCCATTATAGGCATCGAAAATTGCCTTAGCCCAAAGCACCAACATAACTTCCCACGTAATGATAACACAAATCTCCACGTGGCCTTGACGGGACGTCAACAAGACTCCTGCGGCCCTACTGACAAGGTTTCGCCCGGACGTCAACAAGTCTCCTCCCGTGACCCTGGTGTCAACATCTCACCGGGACGTCAACAAGCCTCCTCCCGCGGCTCACGTGACGTCTCACCGGGATGCCAAAAATCTCCTCTCACGGCCTTGATGACAACGTCTACCTCGAACGTCAACAAGTCTCCTCCCGCGGCCCCGATGACGACGTCTCGTCGGGATATCAACAAGTCTTCTCCCGCAAGCCGGGTGATAACGTCTCGTCGGGATGTCAACAAGTCTCCTCTCGTGGCCCAAATCACAACGTCTCGCCGAGACATCAACAAGTTTCCTCTCGCATTCCCAGTGATGACGTCTCGCCGAGACCTCAACAAGTCTCCTCTCGCGGCCTTGGTAACATCTCGCCGAGACACAGGTCAACCCTAATGCCATGACCGGCCAGCCCCAGTAACAAGCAGGGTCGGCTAGGGAGAAAGAAAAAGGCAAAAAAAAAAGATAAAGAAAAAAAAAGAAGTCTGACATGCCGACGTCCCAACGATCAGAACACAAGACCTGCTCGTCGATGCACACGTGTCAAAGGCACAAGCTCTTCGGAAGATGCAAAGGAACACCAAATGCAAACAAACGCCCAGCTAGCCAAGGTACCAAGGCCGGCCAACCAAAGCACCAGGGCCCCCGACACCGAGGCCAGCCAACAAAGAAAGAGAAGAAAAGAAAAAAGGAAAGAAAGGTGGCACGAGGACGTCTACTCACAATGGATCCACGTCGAACCCGACAATCCAACTGTCGAAACACAAACCCGACCATCAATGACTCAAGTGCACAATAGGGACTCAAGCCGCAAATGGAAAGGTCCCGACGTCAAATTAAGGCTATAACTACGCGGAAAAAATAAATAAAGAAATCTTAGGAGTTATGAGGGGGAGGGGTGCCAAATGACCAAACCCCCCCCCCCCCCCACACACACACACACACACTTTTCCTCACATATAAATAAGAGGATGAGGGGCGCAAGCAAGGGATCGAAAAAGCAAGAGGCGAAACTCTGCCAAGAAAAAGACTACGCTCCACATTGGGAGATGGAAGCTCCTTGAGAGGCTCGTGCAAACATATCTCTGAAATCAGAGAATTCATACTCGAACACGTATAAACCCTCCATGGAGATCTAAGCACTCGAAGATCCAGAGACCCTACACCGATCGCCGGAAGGATCGCAAAAAAGCCAGAGAGAAAATGTTGTCGAGATTCTCGAGAAGAAGACGCTCCACCACACTTGAATATTTTGATGATCTCTGAATGTTCATGGGAGAATATCTCTGAAAACACCAGAGAATTCTTGTTCAACCATGAATAATACCTTCAGTTAGATCCGAGAGCACTTGAAGAACAAGGCTTTGATCCGCGCAAGAAGAAAGCGTGCAGAAGAACTACGTGGAGACTCTGCATCAGTCTCCACACCAATCAAAGCTTTTATCCTCACACGAAGAAGAAAACGAAGATAGGAAGAAGTTCATGAAGACTCTACCCCAGTCTCCGCCCAAATCGAAGTTCTAATCCTCACACGAAGAAGAAAGCAAGGAGAGGAAGAAGTTTGTGGAGACCCTATACCGATCGCCACTCAAATCAAGCTAGAGACCCTACACCGGTCGCCACTCAAATCAAGCCAAAGACCATACACAGGTCGTCATCAAATCAAAGCTAACGCTAAAGCAAAGCATACGTCAAAGCCAACGAACGCGAAGAACAAGGAGCAAACCAACGCAGGTCCTAGCCGATAACGTCGAAGTCCAGAATGACCAAAAGAACCACAAGCCTCCCTTCATCAAAAGTTCAAGCGCTAAAGTCAAAGCAAAGTGAAAGCCAAGCCTATACCAAAGCAAAGACAAGCCAAAGCCAAAATTGAAGCCGAAGCCAAAGCCAAGTAGAAGCAAAGCACATGCCAGAGCCGACGAACTCGAAAAAACAAGAGCAAAGTAACGCAAGTCCTGGTCTACAACACGCGAACCCTGGAAGGATCAAAAACACCACAAGTCTCCCTTTGTCAAAAGTTCAAGCACCAGCGCCAAAGCAAAGCGGACACCAAGTCAAAGCCAAAGCCGAAGACTAAAGCAATCCAAAGCAGAGCCAAAGCGACTCTAGAGGAAGATCGAAGGGGAAAACGACTCCAAGTCCCCTCTCTCTCTCTCTCTCTCTCTCTCTCTCTCTCTCTCTCTCTCTCTCTCTCTCTCTCTCTCTCTCTCTCTCTCTCTCTCTCTCTCTCTCTCTCTCTCTCTCCAAACCCCAAACCATTGTAACACCTCTTGGGCATTCTGTCTGAAACTCTCCCGGAAGCATGGTTCAAAATTTCTCAAAATATTTCCATTTTTGTGACCCTCGAAACAAAATATGGGATACATAAACATTCCTAAATTTATCGAAATTTTCAAAATTCCCCAAAATTTTGAACCTTAACACCTAAACTCTTAAAAGTTTAAACCTAAACCCTAAACTTTAACCCTTTGAGCAAATCGTTCAACTTCTCCGATATGG
The DNA here is from genome assembly GCA_947650365.1 of Chamaelirium japonicum. Taxonomy (NCBI): domain Eukaryota; kingdom Viridiplantae; phylum Streptophyta; class Magnoliopsida; order Liliales; family Melanthiaceae; genus Chamaelirium; species Chamaelirium japonicum. The sequence goes on along the minus strand of OX393559.1, from coordinate 64,528,008 downwards.
TTTTTTTCGAAAATTTATTTTGGGGTGTGCGATCTACCATCTAGCACCAACCTAGGGATATCATTTCAACGAAAAGCACATTCAAACGTTTGTTCGATCAAATTGAACTCATTGAAGTGTACATTTCTGAAAGTTTTGAATATGGTAAATCTTAGATTCCTTTCAATCAATTCGTTTCTAATTATTTAATTAATATGAAGGTATAAGAACATCAAATCTATCAAGATTCAAGATTCTATATTCTTACAATGGATTTGGGGATAAATAACTGAATTCATCAAATTTGTCTTTTAAAAATTTAGAAGTTCTTGAAAAAAAATAACAAATCAGGTCTTAATATTTGCTGAAATCACTCGAACTTTGGATATTTTGTAGATCTTAGACTGTTATGTATCTGTATAATATGCATAAAAATACATTCTACATGGACCTCCTAACCCCTTGATAGTGTAGAAATATGACTTACAAATTCCACAATATGTATCTATACTTGTTTTATGATTGTCAAGAGATTCGTTAAAAGATTCAATCATCTTATAAATATTTCTATCATTTCTATAAAGCTGCAAAATGTCCACATTGTCGAAATATTTCCACGCAATATTTTCATATTCTGCAGTCTAGGAATATTGGTCGAAATCGAAATTTTGCACCTTGCTCGGAAGAAGATCCCCGAAGGAGATAAAGGATCAGAGGGCCCAAGGTGATTCTTCCCACAATCCCTTAATCTCACTCAACCGCACTCCCGACCCAGGACCGCGGCTTGTAATCTCGTACGATTCCAGCGAAATTAGAACAACGGCACGTCAGCGCCGCGTGAACTTTTTTTGCGCCTACAGCCATACGGGTAAAAAAAATTACAACATTCAATCAGTACATTCGCTTCATCTAATGGTTTCAATATCCCTTATCTAAGACCAAATAATGAACTTCGATGCTTGAGAGCATTTTTTTTTTCTAAAACATTCTAAATTTTTTAGTCTGCTAAACTAAACGAAGCCAAAATGTGCACATATTCCCTTTGCAATATTAGCGGGAAATTAGACCCTTTGAAAAGAGAGAACCACTTGGAATCGTAATAGTGAGTTGATAGGTATTGATACTTACTACCCATAATTCCATGTGATTCGACATATTTGTCTATATATCGTTTGATAAAAATTTAAACCACTCCAGAGTATAGGAAACAGTTACCCAACTAACACTTTGTGCACCGAATTCAAAGTAAACAGTTTTAATTTATTATATTTTTCTTTGTAATACATATTTCTATAATACTAAGATTTTTCCTTGTTAACCTTTATCATCAAAAAATAATTTCACAAGTTTCAGCCTGTTTTAATCCCAAGTATACAAAACAAAGTAGAATGCCCAAGCATGCAGACCAAAGTCTAGGCCAGTACACGATTTGAAACAGTAAATTAAAGCTGTATAAGAAATGAAGAATCAGAAACGAATCCTAGTGCAAGTGAAGACTGATCATCAGCCGGTGTCACATAATTGCCTATTGCAAACAATAATGTGACACTGATATCAGCAGATGATTAATCATCCCTTGCACCACAATATGGGCCTTAGGTCACCCATTTCAAAAAAATCAAGCCCGCTGACACTATTAATATATACGGCATAACTTCCAGAACCAAATAAGATAGAGGGTCCACCGGTACATACTGGTGCATTCGAATTACAAATTTACAATAGGCAATCTTTATGCCACCAAACATCTTCCCGCAAAAAATAATAGATGCCACAAGTCCTAAAAAGTCAAAGACTCTTCATTTGATTATATACACTAATACAACAACAGCAACTCTGCTATATGGAAAATTGAATTGTTATCATGGTTATCCATTTCACGAACAGTGCAGATCCACATTTGATGTTAAAAACCTAAACAAAGACAGAACCATAAGATCAGTAGTTTAAAACAAATAGTAGCACTCAGTCATAGCACCATTGCAAACCACCACAACAGATCGGTTTATCAGCTAAAGGCATGACTTAAAACAAAAGACTAATGTCATTGTAGCCGTGGATAAAATGATATACAGATAGGAGATAACCATAGACACACACACACACAGATATATATATATATATATATATATATATATATATATATATATATATATATATGCAGTTGTTAGTCTTTTTAACAATCGTGGAAAGAAATGAGTTGCATCAACATTAGTTGACAGAAGGAAAGGAAATTCTCCTACCATAATCATCAATGGGTCGTTGCCCATGGTCTCCTAAAACAGCCGTGACCAATTCCATAGATATGCATACACGATTTTTCTAAAAAACATGAGAACAATATAAGAATCACTTCAGCTTACAACAACAACAAAAGATCTAACACTCGAGGAAATTGAATTTTGACTAAACATCAAAACATAGAAAAATAGGTATATCATGTCAATACTTATGTATATTTTTTTGCAAGAGTGCACAGTTTGTATTTACATGGGGGTTAGATGTGTCTATTGTTTGTTCATCCATCTAATTGAATGTAACAACTGATACATCATAAACTTAATATAAAAAAATGCTACAAAGTAAAAGAATGGGACACTTCACTTACCCTCTTACAAGGTGCAAAATCTCATGAAACAGCAAAGATACTATACACACTATAGTCCGTAGAAATAGCAACATCTACATAGTCGCCTAAACAACTTATACAGATTAAGATTCTCAATCAAGGAGCATATTATCAATTGTTGATACATTTCCTAGGTTGGAATCTAAACGACATTGTTTCATAGTGAAATAGGTTATTCAGACAAGGCTTATGACATGAAATAATTGTTCGACATATCATGCCCTCAATCAAGCCAAAAGATACAACATAAAGCCAAGTGTCCGCATATGCTAGCGAAGAAAACTAAAAAGGGTACTTTTAAATTTTTAATGACGCCCTTAGGTGCTCAATTGTTTCAATCTAAGCTACTTAAAGTGCCTAACAATTAAGCAATATCAATCGGTTGCCGTCTAAGTCAAATGTAGCAAAGTAGAAAAATATTTCCTTCTTTCTGGGTTTTTTTTGTCCTTTTTCTTCCCCATCAACTAATATTTTATTTTACTTCCCTGATTGCAGGCATCGATGCTATGGCAAGATGTTGGGCGAGGTTCCCATGTTCAAGCAAATTGTCCTTCCTTGCCCTCTAAAAGCCTTAGGATATGTATTCCAACCAAGGTTCGAAATTTCCATTTCGGTCAATATTTCGACCCCTCTGGATATGGAAAATATTTCGTGGAAATATTTCGACAGTATGGAAATACTGTGATTTTATAGAAATGGTGGAAATATTGATTTTTTAATGGAATTTTTCAGTGAATCTCTGCATAGTCATAAACCAAGTATATATACACAATTTGGAACACTCAGATAATAATTATACCCAATCTACAGGTGTAGAGCATCACAAAGCATGTATTCTACATTTGAGTCTGTGAGTCTTTTGCAGTCTTGTTTGGTCCTGTTTTGATCTATGCTTTTAAAATAGCTTTTAATCTTTTTTGTGGATAAAAATATTTCCAAAATAAAGATTAGTTGATTGTTAAAATAATGCTTCAAACGATTTTGAAAACGGACTTAAAACAAGAAAGTTGTGCAAGTTTGAAATCATGCAAAAATTATGCTGAAATGCAAAACTCTGTTTTTTTACTAAGTCTGAAAAAAATAGTTTTTATAAAGAAAAGTTTTTATACATTCAAAATTTTCTTTGACGGACCATGGTTTTCTAGATGTACTTGTAGTTCTACATCTTGTGGAATTTTTTGAGCTAAAAATGAGTTGATTTAACCACTTTTCTCAACATACAAATTTTATGAAAAACCGAAAAAACTGTTTTCTCCTACTAAAACTGAAAACCTACTTTTTGATTCACTTGGTTTTTGATTTTTTTGATATTCTTATTGAAATCAAATGGGGGGGTATTTGCTTATTTACATATAATAACTTAAAGTAAATGGAGAAAATAAAAATAAGTAAGACGACAGTTACTTAAATGTTATTATATGTAAATAAGCTGCTGAGAACGAAATCCCCAGTCCCCTTTTATAACCAGTCAGTCCCAACATTTCGGTGCCAAAATCCCGAAATTTCTCAAAATTTTCCGAAATGTCTCGAAATTTCCACGAAATGTCGCGATATTTCGTGCCGACATCCCCAGTCCCCTTTTATAACCAGTCAGTCCCAACATTTCGGTGCCAAAATCCCGAAAATTCTCAAAAAATTTCGAAATGTCTCGAAATTTCCACGAAATGTCGCGATATTTCGTGCCGACAAATATATCGTGCGAAATATCGCGATATTATCGTGATTCCTATTTCGTTCGATATCACAATAGGAATTTCGTGCCGAGGTTTGAGAAAACCGAAATATTTCGCGATATTTCGCGAAATATCTCGAGATTTTGTACCTTGATTCCAACCCGCTTCTATCCATGCACGATTATAATATATTTGTTATTGATTAATTTTTTAACCTTCATTTATAATATTTTTGGCTGGACATTTAAAATTTAGATTTTAGGGATGGATGGCCCATGGACGAGCCAGATCAGGTCGTCGAACGCCAAAGTGGGATCCCCCACAAAGATCATGCAGCAGAGGCCTGGTAGCCATTACTTTCCATCGTTGTTGCATTCTCCGGCACGCCGAACCCCGACGCTTGATCCGACATGTCTATTCAGTTCGGCAAATTCCCATCCATTTCTTTTCTCCTCGTCTTTGATCCATTTCTTTTTGGTTTTACCGTTTTATATCTAGATTTACATCAATATTGATTCTTGCCAACATTAAAATCTAATTCAACTCATTCAAGATTGGGATCATGGCCCACCACTCCACCAGTGGTATTTAGTACATGACTATGGATTAATCTGTAAATAAAGTAGAGATTATATAGTTGCAAGTGCGTACACAAAGTTAAATTGTTGTTGGAACCAACAATGGAAGGGCAAGCCCTGTTAAAAGAGATTTTATGTCATCTTTATTTATAAACCAAAAAAATAAAATCTAAACCATTTTGCTGATACTTTTTAAGGGTTGATTATTGGAAGTGGAACAAATCTACGACTGTTGTTGGAAGTCGATCGAAGTAGAGACAATCTATTTAGCTCATCAAATCCATTCTTGTCTCTATATAAAAAGATGTATCAGGTATGATCTATGGCGTACTTATCACGATTGGTATTATGCTAGAGAGAGAGAGAGAGAAAGGCCATCAGGGATTCAACAGAGAGGGAGAGAAGAAGAGAGAAAGGAAGAGAGGGGGGGTGCACTTTGGCGATTAATGGAAACATTTGTGCACAAACTATTGTTTTGTTGTAATACTATAATTCCCTATGTTTGTCGGTACTATCTGTTAGATACCCTCACACCTCAAAACCCGGGTTGTAAGGGGAGGTCCACAGGGGATATATTAAGCGGGTGATGGGTGCCTCCCTCACCGATGTGGGACTATTTGTCAACACTCCCCCTCACGTGGAGCACACGTGGCAAGGATCCTCCCACGCGGATTATGCACACGTGGCAAGGCATGATCGGTGGGTAGCACCCGGAGCGGGAGCAGGAGCAGAAGACGGGCTAGCTCTGATACCATGTTAGATACCCTCACACCTCAAAACCCGGGTTGTAAGGGGAGGTCCACAGGGGATATATTAAGCGGGTGATGGGTGCCTCCCTCACCGATGTGGGACTATTTGTCAACACTATCACAGCTACTTTCGGAGTGAAAATACATCCAACAGGGGCGACAAAATTTGTCAGCAGTGTATACATAAGCATTGGCACCCACATTCGTTGGTGGCAGCCATGACAATCACCCTGTCAAAAATGGCCATCAACCTCGATGAGGGCGCCGCCGAAGAATCCCCCCCACACACAACACACACACACACACACCGGAGGTGGCCGTTGTAGTACCGACAAGCACAGAAAATACTATATATATAATAAGGGGTGACGGTAGACATTTTGGGAGATATATCAAGTCGTCCATCTTTATCTAGGGGGATATGTGATGGCCATGATTTATCCTGATGGTTGCGGTGGGTGCGATTCACCTGGGGAGGGGGACAAAGAAATCTATACCATGAGGGGTTTTCTACATAAAACTCTTTTAATATACCTCTCTCTCCACTCTCTCACTCACACTCAAATATATATATATATATATATATATATATATATATATATATATCGTCCCGATCCAGTGAGAAACCTATTATATGAGAAACCTACTTAGGGGTTTCAGAATTTGATGAAACTTGGTAGGCATGCTACATATGTCAAGTTGATCATCCTCACCAAAAATCATCCAATTCTAAAACTTCTAAAGGCATCAAATGTTAAAAGACTTTTCGACCGTCGATAAAAACCGTTAATTTGAATAGCATATTTGATAAGCCTAGAGGTTTTAGATTTTGATTATTTTTGGTGAGGATGATCAACTTGGCATAGGTAGCACGCCTACCAAGTTTTATCAAATTTTGAAACCTCTAGGTTGGTTTCGCACAAGGTTTCGCATATAAGAGGTTTCTCACCCGATCGGGGCCATATATATATATATATATATATATATATATATATATATATATATATATATATATATATATATATATATATATATATATATATATATATATATATATATATATATATATATATATATATATATATATATAGGGGAGGGATACTCTTACAAGTGGGCTCTTACAAGTGGGCTCTTACTAATGATCCCAGCCATCCATTCCGATCATGATGGTTGGGATCAATTCCCCTCTCTCTCTCTCTCTCTCTCTCTCTCTCTCTCTCTCTCTCTCTCTCTCTCTCTCTCTCTCTCTTTCTCTCTCTCTCTCTCTCAATCGGTAAACCCAGCCCCCCCCCCCCCGACCCCCCCGACCACCCCTCCGGCGCAGCACCCGCCCCTCCCCGACGCCCCCTGCCGACGCTGGAATCGCGTAGCCCCGCCCCTCCCGACACCCCCGCCGGCCCCGACGCCCCCCCATTGGCGCTAAAATCGCGGCTGCCGGCGTCGGGGACGAAGATCGGGGATGCGGGGTCGGGGCCGGAGCTGCAGGGGAAGGTCGACGGGGTGTTGCGGGGTCGGAGCCGGAGCTGCGGGATCGGGGCCGGAGCCGGCGGGGTGGCTCGACGGACGGGAGGGGTCGGGGGGGGGGGGGGGGGGGGGGGGCTCAACGGACGGGAGGGGGCCGGGGGGTCGGGGATGGGGTCGGGGGGGCTGGGTTTACCCGATCTAGAGAGAGAGAGAGTAGGAGATTGAGGGAAAATCCCAGCCATCCATCGGATCCGAATGGATGGCTGGGATCATTAGTAAGAGCTGCTTGTAAGAGCCCACTTGTAAGAGTATCCCTCCCCATGCCTCTTACTCATATAGTTACCTATTATTCGGGCCGTCCATTAGATCCCGACGTACGGTTCGGATTATATGGGGAGTTAAAACAATGGTGTCCGCATTAAATACGGACTTTTAATACGGGTTTTTTATACAGGCTTATAATACGGGCATTTAATGCGAACACCATTGCTTTAACTCCCCATCTAATCTGAACCATACGTCGAGATCTAATGGACGGCCCGGATCATAGGTAACTATATGAGTAACAGGCCATGAGTAAGAGTATCCCTCCCCTATATATATATATATATATATATGGGAATAGGGAACACGATCCTCCCTACTAGCCAACACACTAGTCCTCCCATCAATTTGGGTGCCACATCACACTTTTTAACCATTTTTTTTATGGATGGTCAATCCACTCTACTTAGATCAAGATTTTAAAAAAAAAAAATTTAAAAACATAAAACAACCTGATCAATGGTTGACAAATTTAACGGTAAACTATAGCGGGCAAATAGCTCTTGTTATGGTTAATTTAAAAATGCCACTTGGCATATTTTTTTTCAAATTTTTTTTCATGATCATTGTTAGGAGGGGTGTACCTACCTTGACCAACCCCTAACCCCGGTTAAAAAGTGTCATGTGGCACCAAAATTGAAGGGAGGACTAGCGTGTTGGCTAGTCGGAAGGACCATGTTCCATATATATATATATATATATATATATATATATATATATATATATATATATATATATATATATATATATATATATATATATATATATATATATATATATATATATATATATCAGTGTTTTCAGAGGCGAGGGCGTAAGGCGGGGCGTTAGCCCCACGAATTTTTTATTTTTTAATTTAAAAAATATATAGAAATAAAAAATATTATATAAATAGTGAAAATAGATTAAAAACAAACAAAATAAAAAATATTATGAACAAACAAAGCATTTAAGCCTACAAAATTGGTTGATAAATCACAAATATATACAAAACGATAATAAAAATGAACTTATCATTGTCTTTCAAGATCATTTAAGATCTAATTCTAAATTTCTAACCAAAATTCAAACTATCTACGTTTATATTCCATAGATTCTATCATTCTATACATGATATATAACCAATTTAAAACAACTTTAGTTCCCAAGAATGTCATAATCGCCATCCAAGAGAGTAAGACGCATATAAAAGATCACGGTAGCAATTAAATCATTTTTTTTCAACTATGCAGACAAACTCCAGTGGGGCGTAAGCTCAGGCCATTGGGGCGTAAAAGGCGTGCCCGGGCGTTCGGGGCGTACGCCCCAGTGGTTCGGGCGTAAGCCCCACAGGAAAAAAGCCCCAACTTGATCCGCCCCGGGCGTTTTGGGACCGCCCCGCCCCGGGGTGAGTTTTTTAAAACACTGATATATATATATATATATATATATATAGGGGCATGCTATGCTGCGGCATGCGGTAAGTGCGGCACCGCACCACAGCCGTCTGATGCACGAGCTGCGTGCATCGCGTGCACACAGCGGTGCATCAGACGACAGTGGTGCGGTGCCGCACTTACCGCATGCCGCACTATAGCATTTATATATATATATATATATATATATATATATATGGGAATGCTTAGGTGCGGTTTGCGGTCCATGCGATCAGCGGTCCGCAGGCGTCCGATGCACCACTCTGTGCATCGGATGCACGCGGCCGGTGCATTGGACGGCTGCGGACTGCAGACCGCACCAAAGCATTCCCCAATACATACATACATATATATATAGGGAAATGCTTAAATGCGGTCCTGCGGTCCGCATCCGCAGCCGTCCGATGCACCACGTCATGCATCCGATGCACGCGGCGGGTGCATCGGACGGCTGTGGGCGCGGACGCGGACCGCATTGAAGCATCCCCATATATATATATATATATATATATATATATATATATATATATATATATATATATATATATATATATATATATATATATATATATATATATATATATATATATATATATATAAAGAGGGAGCATAATGAGAATGAGAGGGTTTATTTAAAAGGGATATTTTACCCTTGCGGAAAAAAGGTGAAAAAGTTGTGAGAAATTACGATTGGTCTTGTTATATAAACCCTCTTCTATTCACATTTCACCCATCCCCTCCACACGCACATTCTCTCTTGATGGTGATGGTGGTGATGGTCTCGAAGAGTCGAAGGTGGTGGTGGTGGTGCGGTCGCTGGTCCGCCGGGGCGAAGCCGTCGAAGCAGTTGTTGCTACCGAAAGCAGCCGCTTAGGTGGCAGCGACCGTTCCAACAGTGGCCGGTAGTGGTGGTGTCGGGGTCGCCGGTCCACCAGGGTGGGGCAATCGGAGACGGGTGTTGCTACCGAAGGTGTCCCATTGTGTTTTACGGCCGAAGTCGGCGGCATGGGCATTACTAGTTTCTAACATAACGAGGATCTTCATTTTTATATGACCTACTATATATAAATGATGTGTCAAAAAAAAATCAATAATCTTACATAATACAAACAATTAAATGTGCACACAGACAATCATTACAGATCAAATTTGGGCAAATATGGATAATCGGATTCCTACTCATATCTTGATGAAATACCTTCCAACTTAATGCAACCTTAGAGTTCACCAAACTGACTACGACTAACAAAATTTCATGCATTACCTCAAGGAAATCATTGAACATCGCTTGCTTTCTTCTTGCTTCAGTACCCCACGCCTCTAGAAACATACGGCCCAGAACAAAAACACCAACTGCAGTATATCTGTACCAAAGCATAATGTTCTGAGCACTAACATCCTAGAGGGAGACATCACTTGCAAAATTGCAGCTCACAAAAAGTGATGAAAATATCTGCATTATGTGATCATACATATTTCCAAAGCTATTCTTTGCATATGCTCCACCCTTATGACCCGCATACATAAAAAGGGACCCAGAGTGTTTCAGTGAAACCTGAAACCATTAAACCATTATGGTTGAGTTAAAAATACAATTCTTAGGAGCAGTATTCATTACATTTCATTATATGATGCAGTTATGCACCCAAAAGTTCTTATTGGGCAGTTCCTTGTGTTGAAAAGTGGAACCAAGTGATCTTAATAACTTTGATAAAATTAGTACTTACCATTAAAGAGAGTATAATGTTTGACATTATGATATAGAAATACTGTCATAAGCCAAATAATTGATATAAGAAACGAATAACATTTGAACAGTACCTCTACGGTGGCTTGGCCATGAGAGACCATCTCTATCATTCTTGTTCTAACCTGCAGAAATAACAAATCGATACTAATCTTAACTGCACAATAAGGATGTATTATCACAAATATAAGATATGGCTATCAAAAACGACTACTTTGAGAAGACACTAATGCAGAAATGTAACATATAAGAAACATATTAAACAATCAGTAGAGTTCAGAAATAAAAATAAAAACAGAAGATTGCAATCCAACAATATGTGATATGTAATCCAACTAAACACGTCAATTTATAATATATTGAACTAAATTGTGATAAGTAATCCAACTAAACACGTCAATTCAGTGCCAAATTCAGTGAAATTGGTCATTTCGAGAGTTTTTTGGTAATTTCGACCAAAACCAGCCAATGTCTAAAATACGGGTATCGGTTCGGTCGGCTCCGGACCGATACGTACCAGCGATACTACTAGGTTTCGGCCGATACCAACCGAAACTGGTATCAATCTTTCTTTTTTTTTAAAAAAAATGACAAAAAAAAACTCCCAAAAAAATCAGAAAAGAATGAACTTAAAAATTAGAAATTATATATAAATAAAAAGTATGAACCAGGTCTTAATCTTAATCTTATAGCTAAGAGTGCGTAGAGTGGGTGGGTGCGGTTTTGTTCACTTGTGATTTTTAATAGGGAAAAAAAAAAAGTCATTTGATTGCCTTTTGCTTTATTTTTATAAAATAGTGTTTTGTTTGTAAATAAGAACAAAACTTCCCACTTGACAACTGGCCTTAGTTACAAGGCATGTTCACCTCTACTCTTTGATAGCTAAGTTCACCCTCATCATAGAACAATACAAAAGAGTACATGACTAGACTGAACAACTATGCATCTACATACAATACCTTATTAAAGAAAAAAGAAGAATTAGGCTTTGATGACAATTATCATAAGTCATAAGAAGTCTGATTCATGTACTTGGAAAAACAATTTACAGATGAATTTGAAAGCATGGAACCGTACCAACCGATACTGGTCAGTATTGGCCAATACCTGCATAACTCAACCGGTACAGATCGATACCGACAGGTATCGACCGGTATGAGTTCAGTACTGGTTTCAAAGGGGAAATTAGTTCGGTTAGGCCCAGAATCGGTACTTATCGGCCGATACGTACCAATATCGGCCGAGTTTTGAAACCATGAAACCAGCCCATAGATTTCGTGAAATCTGTGGGCTGGTTCCGGTGGCGCTGGGGCTTTAATTGAGGTTCGTTTTGACTCATTTCGTACGAAGACACCTCGATTTCAACCGCAACCACCTTGATTTTGACCGAAGTCTTCAAATTTCGCTAAACTTCGCCAAATCCGCCTGATTTTGCCCGAATTTACTGGATCCCGCCCGATTTGCCAGATGTTGTAGGAATCACTGGATCTTAGGGGATTTTGTCAGATCTCGTCATATTTCACCGTTGGATCTTACTAGATCTCGCCTCCGGATTAGTATACCCAACTATACCCATGTACGTTAAGTTAAAAACGTAAGATATCGGAGCGCACATGCAAGCACAATTAGGGTCATCAAAGCTTAGAGTTCTTATTTGAGAGTTCTTTCTTAGTTTGTAGAACACTAGTAGTTTGGCCAATTGATTAGTCCATAGTCAGCCAATTGATCAAATTAATCAGATGGTTGTTCGATCCTCCTCAAATGCTAGATTGAATGATCCGGATTCACAGCACAGCATCCCATTAGGGTTACTATGGGAAGAATATAGGAGGCAGGAATGTTTCACGGTTGAAACAACACCTCATCGGTGGGACTCGGACATAAAGCAATGTCCATTCGTTCGAAAAGAGATCAGCTTATCTCTACTAAAACTTATGGGAGGCGCCGATAAATCTAGGCATAAAGAAGGACGAGGAATTCAGAGTAGCGATACTAGAGCGTCCACCAACCGAAGAACATGATTCGAACAACGAAAACGAGTACCCATCTGACGCCGATAATGATTTTAGGAGGGAACGGTTTAGGAAGGCAATGAGGGATTCGAAGTAGTTCGAGTGGGAAAGGAGGCAAAATGAGGAATTTCAAAGGAGCGCCAACTACAGGCCGTAGTCTACTAGTGCCAGTGGTAGCGGCAGTGGGGGAAATCCCCGAGGGCATATGAGCTAGAGGTATTATGGCTTGGGTCTGATTGGTAACGATGATTCGAGATGTCCTCCACCAGCATGCATGGCTAGCTTGACGAAGGCCTGTTTTCCGATGGATCATACCGCTTATCAGACTCGAAAATGCAAGCAGAAGAAGCCAAATCATTAACGGGGCAAAGTGAGATAAAGTTATCTTTTCACCACCGTTCACGTAGACGCATCAAGAGATTCCATAAACATGGACCCCTTTGAGCAATTTACAAGAAAATGAATCAAGTGTCTTCCTCTCTTGTCTTTCCACCCATACGCCATAACCGAGCATCCATAACTTGCCCATTCCTCCTTGTGGCTTTTCATCAGTCTTTTCGTGCTAAACCTCTTTGAGTTGAGTGAACCTCACCTAATGGTAAGTAGGAGACATCATTCCTGGACCAAATTGCCCGAATCCTTCTACCATAGCCAAAAAACTATGATACTTGACCGCATTGAAGGACATCCCTACATCATACATCCACCTTGAAAATGCAGGTAGTGCTCTCTTAATATTTCTTTCGATTTTTCATTGATTGTTGTTTGCTTCATCTTACTCTCCCGCCTTTTCTTGACTTCGGTTTTCGAAGTGTCTGTAAAATATACATACTCTGGGCATTTCTTGCTTGGCTTTGTCAAACATGATTTCACACGTGACATACTTCCACTCAGAGACATCATCTTCTTGCCACCACGTTGAACCTGAACATCGTCATCTTCGTCTTCTCCATAATCAACGTGATCAAAATCACATAAAGTAACATTCTCTTCTTTCAGTTTCTTTTTCTACATGTACTCTTTGATCTCCTCTCTAACATGTTTTGGGCATTTCGCACATTGTTTTACATTTATGTACCCACCTACAATGTGTTGCTTGGCACGAAATGCACCTCCTTTGCTTACTACACCACAAAAGGCACATGTCACAACATTTCTATCAATTGCATTCGCCAAATGTGTGTAGTTCCATATCGGATCCTTTTTTGGTCCACAGTCGACATGATCTACAAGAACTATCTGCAATGGAGAAAAATATTCATATGATCTACACGAACTAGAAGAAAGAGGAGAAACAGAGAAGAAAGAGGAAAAACAAAGAGAGAGAAGAGAAATTAGAAATAGAGGAAAAACATAGAAGAAAAAGGAAAACAGAAAGAAAGAGGGAAAAAATGAGGAAAAATGAGAAAGAAAAGAAAAAATAGAAATAGAGGAAAACAGAGACGAAAGAGAAAAAACAGAGAGAGGAGAAATAGAGAAGAAAAATTAGAAATAAAGGAAAAAATAAAAGAAAGAGGAAAAACAGAAAGAAATGAGAAGAAAGAGGAGAAAAAGAGAAGAAATGGAGAAGAATGAGAAATAGAGAAGAGGAAATAAGAGCTAAACAGGGACGAGAGAGAGTGAGAAGAGGTCGGTGACAACAGCCGTGGCCGGAGGATGTGGCTGTGGGAGCGGCAAGCGGCTAGGGTTGTTGCTGCATGTGGCTGCTGCTTCACGGGCTGCCCAATCGGATGCCACTTCAGTTTTTAAAAAAGATAACGCCAGATCAGCCTTTATAAAAAAAAACCGTGCACCTCATTTGCCTCGCACCTCCAGTGATTTTATCGCCTTTAGGCGTGCCTCTATTGCGCCTCATTCAAACCTACTGGGACTGAGGCCTTTGAGGCCCGCTTGCTACAACTCGGGCCCAGGTGAGCCACGGGCATGCCTTTGACAACACTGTCTGGTACTCTCGTCTCCTAATTCAATCATCCATATTAGGTTCATGTGACTCTCTAGCACTACGTTCTAGTTGACGTTGTGGACGTTGAGGCTAACGTGGATTATTGTTAAAGTTTAGGGTTAAGGCTTCCAGTTGGGCCTGGTTTCGATCCATATTGGCTTGTTTCCTTTGAAAGACATCTTGCCAAGTTCGAGGAGGGGAACCTCTGTTGGTTCGTTCAACCATTGGGACTAACTCTAAGGTTTCTAACTCACTAATTGTTGTGTAGGGGAGTGATTCCTATGTATGCTCTCTAGTGGGTATGAATGATGTGATGGTGTAAATGATGCAAATAAAAAAATTCAGCAAGCAAGCAAATAATGTAATAGAACCAGTTGGGCATAGGATCATGACGACTAGTGTACTCTAATATCAACTTGATGTAAGCACGCTTGCCAGACTAATATGATGTATGCAATGGAAGCATTAAAAGATGAGCTCAAGTCAACTAAACATGTATTAATGTGAGCAAATAATAAACTTAATAAATAGACAAGCGAATAGGCCTAAACACAACATGATTTAATAGTAGAAAGATAAACTAGTCAAATTGACAAGCACGTTAAATCACCAGTTCAGATTTTAATAGAAATAGGCCTTAAAATAATGCAATTCAATAGCAAACTATAAGATCCTATTATTAGATAGCATTTCCCACAAGATGGATCAAAAAATAACTAAGCCGGATCAAGTTACTTTCAATTTAACCTTCCTGTGATTTCAGGACAGCAATCAGATTTTTACCCAAAAGAAGATCGATGGCCAATAAAGCTTAAGTATAGAACTACAGAAGATGAAGGCTAACTTTGGGATGAAGATATATGAGTTCCTATAGCCCGAAAAATACCAAGGAGTCGCCGGAAGCTCTCCAAAACATTGAGGAAGTGGTGGTAGAAAAGTTGTGGGCAAGAGGATCGCAGTTCGAAGCAAGACAAACGATATAGTAGATGAAAACACGACTAGTTAAGGGTGAATATGGTGGATAAAAGAGGAGAAACTCGCGAAGAGATAATGGGGAAGAAACAAGGATGATTACTCAAGTAAAGGTTGAGGATTCCACGATCCAAGCACTTTCCACTCCACGAAGGTTTTCTTCACCAATATTTAGATCGGAAAATCCTCAATCAAAAATCCCATTTTAATAAGATTAGGGTTTCATGGAGGACTAATAAAGGTTGTAGGATCCACAAGTGGAGCCACGAGATGCTCGCAGAAATTGAAGGGGTAAAAAGGGAACAAATGAGAAAAGAAGAAGGAACGGAGGGAAGGGAGAGAGGACCCGCAGCCCAAGGCAATTGTTCGCATGCCGTACGGCTAGGAGAGAAAGGGGGCGGCTATTAGGGTTTGGCCTCCCGTGGGTCTCGTTTGATGCATCTGGTCCATCCATCTCTTTAAGTTGTTGATATTGTCCCTTGATCACGACTTAAGTTATATATGATCTCATCCACTGGATGAAGCCATCTAACGAATCTTATTAATTTCACTAATTAACCAACTAACTTAAATTAGGTTAACACACTAATACTATGGTGCAACATCTCCCGCACTTAGTCTTAACCAAAAATATAAATGCAAATAACTTAAGATCCGTAGCTCGGATTGACTCGAAACAAAGCCATATTTGCTCACCATCACATAAGCAACATCATAAGTTAAAAAACGAAGTCATCCACTACATCGAAATTCGTGCAGAGATGAAAACAATGATTAGCTATCGTGAATGCATCATTTGGTCATGCCAAGAGTGACATCGTGGCTGAGAAAACTATCGAGGCTAACATTAGTGACCACGGGTTCTGGAATGCATACATGAAGGCGGTGAACACAATGGATCCTGTCGTGAAGGCTCTTCACATGGTTGATAGTGACAAGGAACCCCAATATGGGCTATCGTTACAACGCCTTTAGACTGATGAATGAATCCATCAGAGCGGTATATCCTAAATCGTACAAAAATATCTTCAAGATAGTGGAAATGAGATGGGACAAGATGCTGTCACACCCCTTACACTTAGTTTGTAAGCTTATTTTTCTTATTTCGCTCATTCGTCGCTCGTTTGTTGTTATTTACCTTTATTAAGCACTAATGAATACCCCAAATATCACTATAAAAATGGGTCAGGGATTCACAATGATCTCATCGTTGCCCTTCAAACGGTGGTTGAGACATTGGAAGTTTGGAACCATCGGGGAGTACGCAGGCCGGTATATTTGAAGATGTGTGTATCAAAATGGATTTGACACATTCAAGTACTTATATTGTTGTTGATTTAGGGTATAAAGTCAATTTTTCCAAAACAGATCAAGTGGTTTAGGGATGGTTCATTCGGTTGTGTCACTGCTGTGGCGGCTTGGCAGACCACGTCCCT
Source organism: Chamaelirium japonicum (assembly GCA_947650365.1). Lineage (NCBI taxonomy): Eukaryota > Viridiplantae > Streptophyta > Magnoliopsida > Liliales > Melanthiaceae > Chamaelirium > Chamaelirium japonicum. Next base: position 64,511,088 of record OX393559.1, on the reverse strand, counting down.
AGGTGAGTGGTGGTTTCTATATGACAGTGATGCGCCAAAGTTGCAGAAGGTGCCGATGAGATTGCTATCACAAATAGCATTGTCATCCGGTTGTGAGAGAAACTGAAGCACCTTTGAACTTATACACTCCAAGCAGCGGAACTATTTCGCACACCAGAACTTGGAGAAGCAGGTCTTTGTCCACTACAACATGCGACTGAGAATGAAGCATCTGAATGAGAAGACGAGCAGAGAGATCCAAGAGGACATCGATCTGACTAATATCTTCATCGAGGAACCTGATGAGAACCCGTTGCTTGAGTGGATCAAAGACGTCAATCAGCTAATTCTAGATGGCCTGAAGGAATGCCAAACACGAGGATTGCTTTCGAGATGGGTAGGAATGTGACTTGCTTCATGTCTTCAGGGGAGGGGCCATCTTAATCACAAATACCCTTCAGCAATCAGAGCACCGAGGGTGACATCGTGGTCAGGTGGAGCAGCTCAGATGATGGTGCTGGTGGCGGTATTGGTGGCGACAGTGATTATGCATCAAAGTATTCACTGTATCATCAGTTTCCTATGGCTTTTACAGCCAACTAGTGGGACCAAGTCACACAGGATGAAGACCACGGGGCACCGTCGGCGGCATGATGCAGTGGTAGATCCTCTCAACATCATCGTAAGCGGGCAGACTCAATAGATGTTCCGTATGATTTGAGTAATGCACGGTCGAGCTATGCAGGGGATAGTTTCTCCTCGGCATTTGATAGTTTGAGCATCGATGGATGATCGAGTAATACGACTGTATATGGATACTCTGGATCATCACAGTTTGATTATTTAGATCCATATAGTTATGGAGGATCGTCTTAGTCTTATGGATATCCGGGTCAATATCCCAACAGCGACACATGTGGATCCGGATCATACATTGTCGAGTAAACAGTCGCAAAATTTGTCCCAATCGCAGAGCTTGAGCCAGTAGCAGTAGATCTTCAACAATTGTAGCCGAGAATTGAGGTGCTTTGGGATGTGCCAGATGATATATATCATTGGTACATCAGGGAGTACTAGTCCCAGCAAAGCACGAAGACATGGGAACAATTAAGTCTGATTAGAGTGGGCACGAAGCAGAGGGCGGCACAGAATTCTGAGTACTTTCAGTAGTACTAGGATTATAGTGCGGAAAGTTTTCAGCAACCTTGTAACTCTTTTTGGTAGTGAGGGTTATGAGATTGGCTATGTAGAGTTTATGTTATGTGTGATTTTCATTTGGGTTAGTACTTAGTACAGATTATACAGTCGATCATGTATGCCTTTATGTCTTAATGGGAATAATATAAATACGATTTGGATGTTCTTATTGTTACTTGTTAGAAATTAGTGTCTTATCACTGTTAAATGAGAAAATTTACTAATAAATCATAATCATGCTCATCTAATTTATCATGCTTACTTTTTTTAAAAAAAAAAAATTACAGATGTCCTCCCGGCCTCCTCCGCACAAAGATTCAGAGTCAAAAGATATGTTGGCGACACAAGTTCCCCTTAAACACAAAAAAGCAAAAGTCACAATGTGCATACTATGGCAAACAAATCAAAAGTTAAGGGTTACACAACTGAAGCAACACCTCATTGGTTGTTTCCTCGATGTAGCAGTCATTGAAGACTCTGATTGATGTCATAGTATCTATACGTACTTTATTAAGGAGCGGGGAGTACGAAGAAGTTCAGATTCGGACCCCTAGGAAACTGAAGAAGAAATGACGGATCCAGGGGTCCACTCAGTCCAGACATACAGGCACTCAAACTCCATCCACCAGGAGTCATTCAGAATCAGATGATGATATCGAGTACCCGCAAGAAATCAAAACGGAAAAGGAGATGGCTCGATATCGACAGGCAGTCTTAGATTCAAAACGGACCCAGTGAGAGTGAGCTGAGAGAGGTTAGATGCCGACGTAATTTGTTCATTATGCTAGTGGCAGTGGACCGGTCCTTCAATCGGAGGTTCATTGGTGCATTAGGGATGATGATGATGAGTTCAGTTGGACAAGCAAAGAAGAAATGACTTTAATGAACAAAGATGAGTGACTTTATCTTCTTCGTGACATAAACAACATAAATTTAGATAAATATATGGTAATTATCAAAAAAAAAAATCAGTTTACTGGTATTCCATCTTGGTTATCATGGTCCAGCAATCTTAATGTGTGTTTGGTGTGTGTTTTCTTCCAAAAAATCATGTAAATATGTATATGCAACTATACAATACTTAAATTTTAATTTTTAAAAAAAAGCCTAGCAAAATACCCTTTTTTTACCATTTTGGCCTAACGGCCAAAATTTCAGTTTCGAAATGGATCGAAACCGGACACAAAACCGAGGTTTAAAACCATGATTTAGACATAATTTGGGAATGCACATGCTTCCATAATCCATAGTGAAGTCTGACTTCTATACCTCCTGGTCCGACTTCTCGTTCTCAAATTTCGGATAGAAAGTAGCCCTTATCTGAGCCTGGGAGAACGTGTTGTTGTCCACAGTAAAATCCGCACCCAGGGGGCCTTTTAACAGCTTTGTCAGGTTACCGGCGCTGCTCACCTCCTTCTGTGGGCTCGCAACTGCTGCAGTCAAACTCCAGCTGGGCTCTGCAGCGGCAACCTCAGGTGCAGCAGCAGCAGCCGTCGCCGTCACGTAAGACCTGGGCTTCCATTCTCTACGAGTCTGTCCTCTAGCTGATGCTTGGCTTGCCGACGGCACTCCACGGTACTGCAAGGGGGGTGGAGGATGAGGAGGAGTTCCTTCGGTGGCAGCACCGGCAACGGAGGAGGAGGAGGAGGAGGAGGACTGGCCGATGCCATCATTGACGCTCAAGCTACCAAGCTGGTTGGTGACGGAGGTCACGGCAGGCGATCCGCCCGCATCGACCCCGCGGCCAACCGGCCTCCATTGCTGCTCCCGCGCAACGGGCGCGGGTTTTCCCTGCACGAGGATGTAAGAAATGCAGGCCATTGAGATTATCGGAGTTCGTATAAAGATCGGAGATGAGGCGGAAGAGGGGAGTTGTGGTACCCGGTTGTTGTACGGCATCGGTGGCCGCGGCGATCGGAATAACCGGAGGCAGCGAAGTTGGGACAAAGGAGGAAGGGAGAGTAGGGGGGCAGAGTTTCGATGAGGGAAGAGGGGGTAGGGTTTGAGGGAGGGGAGGCTGAGGGCCAGGACGCAGAGGAGCCGCTGCGGCGGAGTTGCCGACATTCAAGTCAAGGGAGGGGAGGAGGAGGAGGAGGAGGAGCCGGTTTATCAGAGGCTTCGTGCCTTCGTGGCGCGACGAGGTGGGTCGCACTCGCTTGTTCGGCAGTGTTTTAAAACACGTTTGGAAACTACCGCCGGCGCCCCGGCTCAGTTGATAAGATAGGAGTAAAATAAGGGAAATTTGATTCATACCCTCCATAACTACGGGTGGGATATTTACTGAACATACCCCGTTTCCCATTTGGTTTCCCCTCCACCCTTCAAAATTAAATTTAAAAAAAAAAAAATAACTAACTCACCTCCAATTCCCACCCCGGCCACCAAATCTAACCACCTTATAGCATCACCAACGGGCTCCGAGCGGACCTCCGAAGGGTGATGTGGCACGCGGAAGAATTTCGGCCGCTCCAATCGGCTCCGAGTAAACCTCTGAAGGCCTATGTGGCATGCACGTAGGCCACGTGCGGCCCGGACCTCCGAAACCCTCCACATACAACAGATTTCTTTCGGAGCCTCCAAACGAATAAAAAATTCTGGATTTTTTAAAAACCCCCCGGATCTTTTATAAATTATTATATAGATATATCGAAACAGTTACTTTTCAACGGGTTTGGTGTAAATTTGGAGATTTTGGATAACTTGTAAATATATAGGGTGTTTGGTGCAAAATGGCTCAGATATCCAGTTCGGAGGCCGTTGGAGCTGAACCTCTCAACTAGGAGATTTTCGCTGAGGTGGCAGCAAAATCCGGGCCCCACTTCCTTCGGAGGTGCTCCTTGTTCGGAGCCCGTTGGAGATGCTCTTACCCCACCGATCCTCCAGCCACCTTAGAGCATCTCCAACGGGCTCCGAAGCTCGGAGCACCTCCGAAGCAAGTGGGGCCCGCTTTTTGCTGCCACCTCATCGGAGGCCTCTTCGGTGAGAGGTTCAGCTCCAACGGCCTCCGAACCGGATGTCCGAGCATTTTGCACCAAACACCTTAGCCATTTCCAAGTTATCCAAACTCTCCGATGAAAAGTGAAAAGTGATGTTTTGATATATATATATATATATATATATATATATATATATATATATATAATTTATGAAAGGTCCGGAGGGTTTTTTAAAAAAATCTAGAATTTTTTATTCGTTCGGAAGCTCCGAAGGACCTCTGTTGTATGCGGAGGGCTTCGGAGGTCCGGGGGGCACGTGGCTTCGGAGAGCCGCACGGAGCCGATTGGAGCGCCCGATTTTCTTCGGAGAGCCACGTGAGCCTTCAGAGCTCTCCTTCGGAGCCCGTTGGAGATGCTCTTACCCCACCCCAACACCACATCAATCAGACCATCTCTACATGCTCTCCACCCCATTCATCACAATGTCATCCCCTACAAAATCCATTACCACAACTACACATCAAAACCCTTCTTCATCGTAAAAAAAAAAAAACATAGCATATGGAAGAGAAAGAGATTGGTCGGTTGAGAGAGAGAGAGAGAGAGAGGAAGAAGAATAATGAGGAAGAGCGTGAAGGAATGGGGGTCAGCTAACCTAGGGGCTGGGGACCATGTGCTTCATCGTTGGAGGGCAGGCTGATGGGGTAGAGGCCGCATAGGAGGAGGGCACGTCAGAGTTGCAGGGGGGGGGGGGGGGGGGGGGGGGAAGACCCAAGAGGGAGGGGGAGGAGGCAGCGCCAGAATTTTCCTCCTCTCTTGTCATTGATATTTGTTAGGCCTCTCACGGAATTGAAAGGGTCTCCAGATCGTCAGTCGGGCGTTGTAGTGCAGAGAGAGAGAGAGGAATGGTGGGACAGTAGGGTCTTAGTGATAGAGGATGGCATGAGGGAGGTCAAGAGGTGACGTGAGCTTTTTCCTCCCTCAAAACCCCGCTCGCTCTCACGGCTTATTGGTGGTGGAAGAGGAGGAGGAGAATATGGGTGCAAAATATGGCTAATGCCCGACAGTAGGGCTCGTAGCCCTATCTAGGACCCACGAAGATGACACTGGAACTCGCATACCTGCATGGGGCCCACAGAGACAACAGTGGGACCCGCAACCCTGTCTGGGGCCCACGGAGACGACCATGGGACCCGTAGCTCTGCCTGGGGGCCACGGAGACGACAGTGGAACCCGCAACCCTACCTGGAGCCATAGATGATAGTGGGACCCGCAACCCTGCCTGGGCCCTACGGAGACGACGATGGGACCAGCCAGCCTTGCCTATGGCCCACATATACTATTCGGGGTCTGGTAAATCCCCATGAATATTTGCCAAAACCCCCAAGCAAACCCGGCAAATATTTAAGGATGAAATATTCCAGACCACATTCCACTTTCTGTTTTCTAGAGCTCCTTGAGCCTTTACGTGATCAGAATCCAGTCAAGCCTGCTCCACCCTCTGTCTACCTGGATAAGCACTCATTGGCTTGTCGAGAGTAGATCTACTTCTTCAGAAATAGTGGATTCAAAAGTTACGTCTTACCACATGGAGACGTAGGCTTAGGCCGAACTTCGTCACCACATCTCATGTCAACTCTCTCTACTCTATAGTGTCTGTGTGATAACTCATCACGCGATAGCTCAGCACGTGACAGCTCAGCACTCTATAGCAGGCCACATCTCAAAGCTCTACCCATCCATTGACTGTTGGAGGGAGACGGTACGACGGCCGTAATCTCCACCCCTCCCCCCCAGTTTGGTGCCATCTGTGGGATGTTTCCCTATCGACTAACGAGATCCAGGCTTCCCAGCTCCTTAGGTCAAGCAGCAACTACCGATTGCCTGAGCACCCGTCTGTCTCCATCACTATACCGGAAATTGCGAAAACACGACTCGTGGACCAACCGGAGGGAAGCAACGTTCATCCAAACATCCAGCATCCTATGACTCGCTCAATGAGTCATAGGTTCGCGACAAGCCAGCACCCGGAATAGCAACCTGCTGTAGATTCGAGAAGTCGTTAGTTAGCTGATCGCGCCGCTCAGACTCAACCTCGACTATCTCCTCAGCCTGCCGACGTGACTACTAAATGCCCGGGAAAAACGCATGTCTCACCAGTCGCTGATCCTCAGGCAATGTCCTAGATCATGACGTAGGACTTCTAACACCTCACTCTTATGAAGCAGAATGATGCTCTCATGGTTGAGCTAGACTCTCTTCGACGAGTCATCGCTAAAGCGGGAGACAATCTCCCGAGATCAGTAGTCGGCATCAACAATGAATCAGACGTCCGTTCGTCGGTCGATCCATCTCCTACTCCTTCTTGACGATCCTTCGTCGACACCCCATAAAGGTCCCTTGATCCCCCTCTCGAGAGGACCCTTATCTTTTCCTCCTAGACCGACAAGCTGGGAGTGTCTCGATGAGTCTACTCGTCGTCCCGTGCCACTCGGTTCTAGATCATCCTCCGATCCCTATATCGTGAGGGATACTCGGAACGATGGTCGCCACCCCCAGAGTCCGACTACACCGCAATAACAAATCAAGCTTTGGCAAAGCATCGGACGACGAGAATGACTCTGATGCCCTTGTTGCCTCCTTTCCTTCCTAGACGCCTTTCAGACCAACAAGGTGATCGTTGGAACAACCACGCATCCGAAGGGCCACTTCACTAGCAAATTCTCTGAGCCCCTTTCCCTCGGAGTTGGAGGACTCCTATTCTCCCGAAGTTCAATTGTTGTACCTTCGCGGGTAGCTTGGATGACATGTCGCTCGACTGGTTTTACCACCTCTAGACGGGATATGAGAGTTGGTTTGAGGATATGGCAGATCTCTTCATTCAGTACTATAGACTGAACCTCAAGCCAGAGAAGAAACTAAACTCCTTCTACCAACTTCGCATGGGATCGGATAAAACCCTCCAGGAGTTTACTCGGAGGTTCCGGAATGAGAACGTTGCACTCTCTGAACGTCACCTCAACGATGAAACAATCATGTTGGCATTCCAGAACGCCTTGTGCTATAACATTCACATCTACAGCGACCTCATCCACAATCCACCCGCCTCTCTTGAAACGCTATTCGATCAGATCCAATAAAAGATCAAGGTGGAGGACAATCAAATCACGTGCAAGGGGAATGACCTCAAGAAGTGTCCTTCAAACAAGGAGCCGGCACAATAAACAGGTCGAGCTCACAATGCTCAGGCCAAGGGAGACAGATCCTCCAAAAGGCCAAAGCGGGTAGGTGATAGACCCACTAATCCTCGAAGGACCGAATTCACCAATTGAAATATGCCCATAGAAATCAACCTCGAGCAAATCTAGCACAAAGACTTCCCCAAATGGCCAAACCTCTCCAACCGGATTCAAAGCACACAATAAAGAAAATCGGTCTACTGTAACTTCCATCGATGCCACGGACACCCAATAGTGGAGTGCAAGTCTCTCTCGCATCACTTAGAAGACCTGTGGTAGGAGGAACATCTCTAGGAGTTCAAAGGAGGACAATGATCCTTTCAAGAACCCCCCCCCCCCCCTTCTGCAACCAAGGAGAAAGAATCTTACAGAATCCATGGTTCCGGCAACCAACAACGTCAGCTGAAAGGGAAGCATCCCATTGACCACTCAGAGTAGAGACCGCCACGGATTGTTAACAACTCAGAATATCACTCACTTGAAATCCATGATGTAATATCTTGAGTTATCAATAAAATGGCAACTGATCGTATTTTATATGCAAGTCCTTCTCAAGCTCTTGATCAACCAGTGCTTCGCCACTATCAAGCTCCATGTCCCTTTGCTGGTTTAGTCTTACAGGGTCTCCCCACAATCAACCAGCGTTTAAATGCACCTACTACGTACCTCGCAGCCGATTGGGTCGGTAAGAGCCTTACCTCGACCATCCGAAGACAAGACTAGTTTGATTGCACAGGGCCTCTCCACATTTAGCTAGTTAACTCAAAGGTATGAGCTTTTGTGTCCCTTCGCTGGTTTGATCGCACAGAGTCTCTCCACGATCAACTAGCGTCTAAAGGCACCTACTACGTACCCCACACCCAGTTGGGTTGGTAAGAGCCTTGTCTTGACCAACCGAAGACAAGACAAGTTTAATCGCATAGAATCTCCCCACGATCAGCTAGCGAACGCAAAGGTACGAGCTCCGTGTCCCTTCACTGGTTTGATTGCACAGGGTCTCCCCATGACCAACCAGTGTCTAAAGGCACCTACTATGTACCTCACAACTAGTTGGGTCAGTAAGAGTCATGCCTCGACCAACCGAAGATAACACTTATTTGATCTCATATGGTCTCCTCACAATCAACTAGCAAACTCAAAGGTACGAGCTCTGTATCCCTTTGCTAGTTTGATCATACAGGGTCTCCCCATGATCAACCAGCGTCTAAAGGCACCTCCCACATACCTCGCAACCGGTTGGGTCTGTAAGAGCCTTGCCTCAACCAACCGAGAACAAAACTAGTTTGATCGCACAGGGTCTCCCCACGATCAGCTAACAAATATAAAGGTACGAGCTCCGTGTTTCTTCGCTGGTTTGATCACACAGTGTCTCCCCATGATCAACCAGTGTCTAAAGGCACCTGTTTCGTACCCCGTAACCGATTGGGTCGGTAAGATCCTTGCCTTGACCAACCGAAGACAAGGCTGGTTTGATCACACCAGGTCCCCCCATGATTAACCGGTGTTCAATCAACAACTGAGGGCTTGGAGACTGCCAACCATCGGACAAATTCAAAAGTGCTTTACACTGCCTAGGTTTCTCAAAAAATCCAAGGAGATAGCCTTGGCACTCGAATACAAAGTCCGAGGTACCCTCATTACCTCGGCTTGTAACAAAGTCCAAGAAGACAGCCTCGGCATTCAAAGACAAAGTCCGAGGCAGGCTTCGCCACCTCGGCACCTGACAAAGCCTGAGATGTCAATATCGTCTCAGCCCAAAGAGATAGGCTTGGCACTCGAAGACAAAGTCTGAGGAGCCATCGCCGCCTCGGCATGCAACAAAGTCCAAGGAGACAACTTTGACACTCGAATATAAAAGTCTAAGGCGTCATCGCAGCCTCGACATGCAGCAAAGTCCAAGGAGACAGCCTTCATTATCACTTAAATACAAAGTCTAAGGCGACCGCTACCTCGGCGTTGAACGCGCTCGAAGAGACAGCTTCGACGCTCACAGACAAAACCCGAGGTGACCTCCACCTCAGCGCTCAACGCGCCCGGAGAGACAGCTCTAGCGCTTGCAGACAAAGTTCGAGGCGACCTCTGCCTCAGTGCTCAACGCGCCCAAATAGATAGCTCAGGCACTCATAGACAAAGTTCGAGGCGACCTCCCCCTTGGCGCTCAACTCTCGTCCAGAGAGATAGCTCCAACGCTCACAGACAAAGTCTGAGGCAACCTCCACCTTGGTGCTCAACGCGACCGGAGAGAGAACTCGAACACTCGCAAACAAAGTCCGAGGTGACCTTCGCCTCAGTGCTCAATACGCTCAGAGAGATAGCTCCAGTGCTTACAAACAATTTCTGAGGCGCTTCGCACCACCTTAGCACTCAACGCGCCCGAAGAGAGCTCTGGCACTCACAGACAAAGTCTGAGGCGACCTCAGCCTCAGTACTCAACGCACCCAGAGAGACAGCTCCGATGCTTACAGATGAAGTCCAAGGTGCTCCGCACCGCCTCGGTGCTCAATGCTCCAAGAGAGACAGCTTTGGCACTCGTAGACAAAGTCCGAGACAACCTCCGCCTCAGTGCTCAACGCGCTCGGAGAGACAGCTCCGACGCTCACAAACAAAGTCTGAGGTGCTTCGTACCGCTTCGGTACTCAACAAGCCTAGAGAGACAGCTCCGACGCTCATGGACAAAGTTTGAGGTGACCTTCACCTCAGCACTCAACATGCCCTGAGAGTCAGCTCCAGTACTCGCATATAAAGTCTGAGGTGCTCCATATTGCCTCGGTGCTCAACGTGCTCATAGAGACAGCTCTGATACTCACAGACAAAGTCTGAGGTGCTCCGCATCGCCTCGACACTCAACGCTCCTGGAGAGACAGCCACTACAAGAAATAGGTTCTTTACCGACGGACATTATCATCACCGTCGGTAACAATATACTTTTTACCGACGGTTACAATAATGTCCGTCGGTATTATAACTTCAATATTTTTTATTTTTTTTGCACATTTATTACCGACGGTCACATATTATCCGTCGGTAAAATGATTTATACCGACGGCACGTATATCGCCGTTGGTACAATGCTTTATACCGACGGACAAATAACATCCATCGGTAAAATGTCACGACGAAATGCTCGGTAAAAACCGAGTCTCTGGAAAAAAAGGAACCCTGAGTTTCGTCGTGGTCTTTTACCGACGGATGCTAGATGCAGTCCCCATGGCAGCTCACGGTGAAACTGCAAACACAGTGATCGCTGATGATAATATTAATAGTGACGATGACATGCAGGCTATGATACATGATTTGCAAGGTGGAATAGGCACAGAAACACCGTCAGGTGATCAGCCCAATATTGAAGCGGACAAGTTCTACAGATTGCTTAAAGATGCCGAACAACCTCTATACCCGGGGTGTGAGAAGTTTTCAAAACTCTCTTTCATTGTAAAGCTTCTTCATTTGAAGTGCCTCAATGGTTGGAGTAATAAGTCATTTAATATATTGGTAGAGTTGCTGAAAGAGGCTTTTCCTATGGGTGAGACAGTACCGAAATCATTCTACGAGGCGAAGAAGACAATTAAAGATCTCGGTCTGGGTTATGAGAAAATTGATGCATGCGTGAACGATTGTATGTTGTACCGGAAAGAGTACGAACATGCGCGGTCATGCCACATATGCGGAGCAACGAGATATAAAGAGACGGATGCCGAGTCTAGTAACAGTCGAAGGAAGAAAAATGTATCTGCAAAGGTTCTCCTATACTTCCCGCTTAGGGACAGGCTTCAGAGGTTGTTTATGTCATCGAAGACTGCTGAGCACATGAGGTGGCATGCACGAGAACGTACAGATGACGGGATTATGAGACATCCGGCCGACTCTCTGACGTGGAAAGATTTTGATCATACCTATCCTGAATTCGCATGTGAAGTTCGCAACGTCAGGTTAGAGCTTGCTAGCGATGGCTTCAATCCCTTTGGGAATATGAGTGTGTCGTACAGCATTTGGCCAGTTGTCCTAGTTCCATATAATTTGCCTCCCTGGATGTGCTTAAAAAAGCCATACACAATGCTTTCCTTGCTCATTCCCGGACCCAGGTCGCCTGGTAATGATATTGACATTTATTTGCAGCCGTTGATTGAGGAGTTGAACGAGTTATGGGAAGTTGGGGCCGATACGTATGATGCCTCGTTGCGCTAGAATTTTCGGATGCATACGGCACTTCTATGGGCGATCAACGATTTTCCTGCATATGCAACTTATCCGGGTGGAGTACTAAAGGAAAATTGGCGTGCCCTATATGCAATAAGGAGACAGATTCATTACGGTTGAAGAACGGAGGCAAGTTCTGTTATATGGGACATCAAAGATTTCTTGTTGACGGCCATAAGTGGAGGCAGAACAAAAGAGCGTTCAACGGCAAGAAGGAACTTGGAAAGGCCCCGGAGCAGCTTTCGAGGGTAGAAGTCTTGTGCGAATTGGATCAGCTTGATGCCGTGGCACTTGGGAAAGGTAAAAAGAAGATAACGTATGAAGATTCTACACGTGAGCATAACTAGAAGAAGAAGAGTATTTTCTTTAAACTATCGTACTGGAGCAGCCTACTCTTGCGGCATAACTTGGATGTCATGCATATCGAGAAAAATGTGTGTGACAACATTATAGAAACACTACTGAATCTCGATGGTAAGACGAAGGATAATCTTAAATCTTATCTCGATCTTAAGGAGTTGGGCATCCGAAAATCACTTCATCCCTAAGAGATTGGGGATAAGTATGTGTTGCCAGTTGCATGCTACACCATGAGCTCACAGCAAAAGGCAGCCTTATGTGCATTCCTACGGTCTGTGAAAACGCCAGACGGTTATTCTTCGAATATCGCACGATGCGTGCAAGAGAACGGTCGAAAGTTGTCTGGATTAAAGAGCCACGATTGTCATGTTCTTATGCAGCGATTGTTATCTCTTGCTATACGTGGGAATTTAACCGAACAGGTGTTCGGTCCGTTAATTGAGCTCAGCACTTTTTTCAGACAGTTGTGCTCGAAGGTACTTAGAGTGGACCAACTTGATCAGATGGCGAGGAATATTGCGATCACATTGTGCAAGCTAGAGATGATATTTCCACCTTCCTTCTTTGATGTCATGGTGCATTTGACCATTCACTTGGCAAATGAGGCCAAACTCGGCGGCCTAGTTCATTACCGCTGGATGTATTTTATCGAGAGGTAATCGTCTCGTCTCATTCGCACAATGTATTTGATCGTTCTTGATATATTCATCCAAATATTTTTTTTTCAAATTAGGTACTTGTGAACATTGAAATCATATGTTCGTAATAAAAGTCGTCCGGAAGGATCAATTGCTGAAGGATACCTAACAGAAGAATGTCTAACATTCTGCTCAAGATATCTATATGGTATAGACACGCGATTCAATCAACTTGAGCGGAACTATGACGGTGGTCCAATAGACTTCGATGGGGGTCTGTTTATATTTGCCGAAATGGGTAGACCTGTAGGAGGAGGTAAAACCCGTCGATTGTCTGTAGATGAGATTCAACAGGCACATATGTATGTGTTGCGCCAATGTGATGAAGTGTGGCCATTCATTAAGTAAGCATTTTACGATCATTTACTCATTCTTTCAGTCCATTCATTAAGTATATGTGCTAATTATAATCTAATTCATAACCTATAAAATAGGAAGCATAAAGCCATCATTAATAATCGGGGTACTCGAAATGCTCCTCAAATTCATGATCGTGAATTCCCATCATGGTTCGAGAAACACGTAAGTATTCACATCATTACTGAATTTTATTGACATCCATTACCGAACAATAATTATGTGTTCATATCATGAATGTCATGTGGTTATTATAGGCACAAGAGCTGCACGACAACCACGATCCGCTGATGAATGAGGATCTCTGGCGCTTATCTTGTAGTCCTTTGCAAGACGCAATATCGTACGATGGTTATATCGTGAACGGTTATAGATTTCGGACGAAAGATAGTGAAAAATCACGAAGAATCCAAAATATTGAGGTTGTCGTCAACGGTAAGCAAGAAGAATTAGAAAATATTGACTTCTACGGCGTCCTGAATGAGATTCTCGAGATTAAATTTCTTGGCCAAAATCGGATCGTATTATTCAAATGCGATTGGTATGATGTTAATAATCGCGGGACTGGTTATAATGTCGACAAATATGGTTTTATCAGCATCAACACTGGCAAGAGATTGAATACCCAATATAAAGATCCATTCATTCTTGTCTCTCAAGCGCAACATATATTTTATGCATCGGATAATACCTCTCCAGGTTGGCAAATTATAGTCAGGTCACCACCCAGAGATTTTTATGACATGGGAGACAAGGATGCGGGGGTCGTCAATGATGATTTGGATGCATACCAGAATGATGAGATAATCATTGTCAACGCAGTGCACGACGAAAATGAAGATATCGACAATATAAACTGGACAGCGAATGCAGATCAAATGATAGAAGAGGGATGCGATGAGAGTGACAGAGATGAGACAGAAAATGACTAGACCATATGTAAATCAAATTGTTTCATATTTAAATCAAATTGTTTTATATATAAATCATATTGTTTCATATGTATATCATATTAATTTATACTGTTTCATATGTAAATCAAACTGTTTCATATGTAAATCATACCGTTTCATATGTAAATCAAATTATTTCATATTGTTTCATAAATCATAATGTTTCATATGTAAATCAAACTGTTTCATATGTAAATCTTACTGTTTCATATGTAAATTAAACTGTTTTAGATGGCATCACGGTCATATGTTCGTAGAGGCAGGGGTGGGGTAGCTCGGAGCGCTCCGACTGCCACCCCAGGGTCCGAGGCCGAGCCGTCCGGATCTGGTAGGGCTGTTTCTCTCTCCACACCAGCTCCTGATGTGGTCGCAGCATCCGGAGCTTCGAGCAGTGCTCAGCACTCGGCTGCAGCGTCTACGCCCACAGGTAATGTTTAGATCTAAAGTTTTATACATGTTGTAAACACTTTTTCAGTACTGATGTATATTTTATTCACAGGGTCGAGGATCACCAGGCACGTAGGCGACCGGGGCGTGACGACGGCCCGACGCTTGTCGACCTTACGCGAGCCGCTTTCCCTACAGTGGAGCGGCAGGACCTTTGTGGGCAAGCACGCTTCTGACGCTGCCACGTGGGTCGGTATTATAGTACGGGAGGAGAGGAATGCCCCAATTATGGGGTTAAGGGGATGGAAGAACATTGATGCATCCTATAAAAAGAGGATGTATCAGCAGTTTTTGGTATGTTAGTTTCATTAAAGCATTTTAGAATAATATCGTACTTCTTTAATTATAATTTGATTTGATAAAATGACTTGTTTCTAAATTGATTTTACAGGAGAAATTTAAATAGGAGAACATGGAAACCGACACCCATCGGGAGGACTTGTGGAAGATGATGGGTGAGCGGTACAGGGATTACCGTCACGAGCTCTACCAGCTCTACGGTTACTTGGTCGGCCAGCCGGCTGAGGAGGTACAGGCTACGGCCGGGACGAGAGACACGCCACCGCTACACGTTCTACAGTTTTTGATCGCTCACTGGGCCACTCCTCACTTTCAGGTATAATCACAATTTTGTTGATTCGTACTTGTTTTAATATTATACTAAAAAATTATATTGATGTTTCAAAATTTAATCGATTGACACAGATGAGTTCACGTAAAGGCAAGCAGAATAGAAGTGCATCGACGACACCTACTCCAGTGAAGGGGAGGACCTCCATGCCCCAGCTTGCCCAGCAGCTGGTAAATGATACAAACATTGTTATTATTTAAAGCTCTATACATGTTATATTAACTCATCTATTTATTTTATATGTCCAACAAACATAGTCCTTGGGCCACGAGCCTAATAGGATTGACCTATTTGAGGCCTCTAGGAGGCGACGTACCGATGGGGCATTTCTGGACGACATGGTTGCCTCGCAAGTGGTAAGTAATTAAATTAATGTTAATATATTCTTATACGACTTCATTGAATATCATTGAATATCATTCGTTTTTTTTATATAGGAAAGGATGTGACTTCTGGTGACCCCGTCGGGCGAGGCCGGCTCCTCCTCCAGCTCAGTATCTGTCGACTCAGCGATGGATACTGTACTGAGACCTACCACGCACGGCCGTGTCCTCTGTACGGGCCTTGGAGTCACGCCCTCCTCCTACTTTGGACGAGAGGGTATGCTATCGAGGGCACGGGACACCCAGACCGGTGCTATCACTCAGCTGCAGTCTGTGCTAGACGCGGAGCGAGAGCAGAGGCAGGCCCTCGAGCAGAGAGTTGAGGCGGAGCGAGAGCAGAGGTAGGCCCTCGAGCAGAGGGTTGAGGCGGAGAAGAAGGCCCTCGATGAGGAAAGAGAAGCTCGCAGGGAACTGTAGCGTAAATTTTATGACTTCATAAGCAGGTCTAGCGGTGTCTCATCCTCATGATCAGGTACTTACTAATCTTTATAATATTAGTAAAAAATATGAATCTTACTAATTTGAGTTTAGATCATATTATCACACTTATGATTTTCCAACACTTCGACTCTAAATCGGTGAATCGGATCGTAAATTGGTCAAATATCCAATTAGAACCCGCTCGCAAGTCCGAAATACAGAATAATTCCAAGTTTGAATTATCGGATGCCGATCCGATGACGATCCGATCAAATCCAAACCTATTTCATACCTGAAACACGTTAACTTATGATTTTCCAACACTTAGACTCTAAATCGGTGAATCGGAGAGTAAATTGGTCAAATATCCAATTAGAACCCGCTCGCAAGTCCGAAATACGGAATAATTCTAACTTCGAATTATCGGATGCCGATCCGATGACGATCGGATCAAATCCAAACCTATTTCAAATCCGAAACACGCTAACTTATGATTTTCCAACACTTAGACTCTAAATCGGTGAATCGGATCGTAAATTGGTCAAATATCCAATTAGAACCCGCTCGCAAGTCCAAAATACGGAATAATTCCAAGTTCAAATTATCGGATGCCGATCCGATGACGATCCGATCGAATCCAAACCTATTTCAAATCCGAAACACGCTAACTTATGATTTTCCAACACTTAGACTCTAAATCGGTGAATCAGAGCGTAAATTGGTCAAATATCCAATTAGAACCCGCTCGCAAGTCCGAAATACGGAATAATTCCAACTTCGAATTATCGGATGCCGATCCAATGACGATCCGATAGAATCCAAACCTATTTCAAATCCGAAACACGCTAACTTATGATTTTCCAACACTTAGACTCTAAATCAGCGAATCGGATCGTAAATTGGTCAAATATCCAATTAGAACCCGCTCGCAAGTCCGAAATACGGAATAATTCCAAGTTCGAATTATCGGATGCCGATCCGAAGACGATCCGATCGAATCCAAACCTATTTCAAATCCGAAACACGCTAACTTATGATTTTCCAACACTTAGACTCTAAATCGGTGAATCGGAGCGTAAATTGGTCAAATATCCAATTAGAACCCGCTCGCAAGTCCGAAATACGGAATAATTCCAACTTCGAATTATCGGATGCCGATCCAATGACGATCCGATCGAATCCAAACCTATTTCAAATCCGAAACACGCTAACTTATGATTTTCCAACACTTAGACTCTAAATCGGTGAATCGGATCGTAAATTGCTCAAATATCCAATTAGAACCCGCTCACAAGTCCGAAATACGGAATAATTCCAAGTTCGAATTATCGGATGCCGATCCGATGACGATCTAATCGAATCCAAACCTATTTCAAATCCGAAACACGCTAACTTATAATTTTCCAACACTTAGACTCTAAATCGGTGAATCGGAGCGTAAATTGGTCAAATACCCAATTAGAACGCGCTCGCAAGTCCGAAATACAGAATAATTCCAACTTCGAATTATCGGATGCCGATCCGATGACAATCCGATCGAATCCAAACCTATTTCAAATCCGAAACACGCTAACTTATGATTTTCCAACACTTAGACTCTAAATCGGTGAATCGGATCGTAAATTGGTCAAATATCCAATTAGAACCCGCTCGCAAGTCCGAAATACGGAATAATTCCAAGTTCGAATTATCGGATGCCGATCCGATGATGATCCGATCGAATCCAAACCTATTTCATATCCGAAACACGCTAACTTATGATTTTCCAACACTTAGACTCTAAATCGGTGAATCGGAGCGTAAATTGGTCAAATATCCAAATAGAACTCGCTCGCAAGTCCGAATTGAAATACGGAATAATTTCAACTTCGAATTATCGAATGCCGATCCGATGACGATCCGATCGAATCCAAACCTATTTCATATCCGAAACACGCTAACTTATGATTTTCCAGCACTTAAACTCTAAATCGATAAATCGGAGCGTAAATTGCTCAAATATCCAATTAGAACTCGCTCGCAAGTCCGAAATACGGAATAATTCCAAGTTTGAATTATCGGATGCCGATCCGATGACGATCGGATCGAATCCAAACCTATTTCATATTCGAAACACGCTAACTTATGATTTTCCAACACTTAGACTCTAAATCGGTGAATCGGAGCGTAAATTGGTCAAATATCCAATTAGAACCCGCTCGCAAGTCCGAAATACGGAATAATTCCAAGTTCGAATTATCGAATGCCGATCCGATGACGATCCGATCGAATCCAAACCTATTTCATATCCGAAACACGCTAACTTATGATTTTCCAACACTTAGACTCTAAATCGGTGAATCGGAGCGTAAATTTGTCAAATATCCAATTAGAACGCGCTCGCAAGTCCGAAATACGGAATAATTCCAACTCCAAATTATCGGATTCCAATCCGATGACAATCCGATTGAATCCAAACCTATTTCATATCCGAAACACACTAACTTATGATTTTCCAACACTTAGACTCTAAATCGGTGAATCGGAGCGTAAATTCGTCAAATATCCAATTAGAACTAGCTCGCAAGTCCAAATTGAAATAAAGAATAATTCCAACTTCGAATTATCGGATGCCGATCCGAT
Organism: Chamaelirium japonicum; assembly: GCA_947650365.1. Lineage (NCBI taxonomy): Eukaryota > Viridiplantae > Streptophyta > Magnoliopsida > Liliales > Melanthiaceae > Chamaelirium > Chamaelirium japonicum. Next base: position 64,492,669 of record OX393559.1, on the reverse strand, counting down.
GACGATCCGATCGAATCCAAACCTATTTCATATCTGAAACACGCTAACTTATGATTTTCCAGCACTTAAACTCTAAATCGATGAATCGGAGCGTAAATTGCTCAAATATCCAATTAGAACTCGCTTGCAAGTCCGAAATATGGAATAATTCCAAGTTTGAATTATCGGATGCCGATCCGATTACGATCGGATCGAATCCAAACCTATTTCATATCCGAAACACGCTAACTTATGATTTTCCAACACTTAGACTCTAAATCGGTGAATCGGAGCGTAAATTGGTCAAATATCCAATTAGAACCCGCTCGCAAGTCCGAAATATGGAATAATTACAACTTCAAATTATCGGATACTGATCCGATGACGATCCGATCGAATCCAAACCTATTTCACATCCGAAACACGCTAACTTATGATTTTCCAACACTTAGACTCTAAATCGGTGAATCGGAGCGTAAATTGGTCAAATATCCAATTAGAACGCGCTCGAAAGTCCGAAATACAGAATAATTCCAACTTCGAATTATCGGATGCCGATCCGATGACAATTCGATCGAATCCAAACCTATTTCATATCCGAAACACGCTAACTTATGATTTTCCAACACCTAGACTCTAAATCGGTGAATCGGAGCGTAAATTGGTCAAATATCCAACTAGAACTCACTCGCAAGTCCGAATTGAAATACGGAATAATTCCAACTTCGAATTATTGGATGCCGATCCGATCGAATCCAAACCTATTTCATATCCGAAACACGCTAACTTATGATTTTCCAGCACTTAGACTCTAAATCGATGAATCGGAGCGTAAATTGCTCAAATATCCAATTAGAACTCGCTCGCAAGTCCGAAATACGGAATAATTCCAAGTTCAAACTATTGGATACCGATCTGATGGCGATCCGATCGAATCCAAACCTATTTCATATCCGAAACACGCTAACTTATGATTTTCCAACACTTAGACTCTAAATCGGTGAATCGGAACGTAAATTGGTCAAATATCCAATTAGAACTCGCTCGCAAGTCCGAATTGAAATACGGAATAATTCCAACTTCGAATTATCGGATGCCGATCCGATGACGATCTGATCGAATCCAAACCTATTTCATATCCGAAACACGCTAACTTATGATTTTCCAGCACTTAAACTCTAAATCGATGAATCGGAGCGTAAATTGCTCAAATATCCAATTAGAACTCGCTCGCAAGTCCGAAATACGGAATAATTCCAAGTTCGAATTATCGGATGCCGATCCGATGACGATCGGATCGAATCCAAACATATCCAAAACACGCTAACTTATGATTTTTCAACACTTAGACTCTAAATCGGTGAATCGGAGCGTAAATTGGTTAAATATCCAATTCGAACCCGCTCGCAAGTCCGAAATACAGAATAATTCCAAGTTTGAATTATCGGATGCCGATCCGATGACGATCCGATCGAATCCAAACCTATTTCATATCCGAAACACGCTAACTTATAATTTTCCAACACTTAGACTCTAAATCGGTGAATCGGAGCGTAAATTGGTCAAATATCCAATTAGAACGCGCTCGCAAGTCCGAAATAAGGAATAATTCCAACTTCAAATTTTCGGATGCCGATCCGATAACAATCCGATCGAATCCAAACCTATTTCATATCCGAAACATGCTAACTTATGATTTTCCAACACTTAGACTCTAAATCCGTGAATCGGAGCGTAAATTGGTCAAATATCCAATTAGAACTCGCTCGCAAGTCCGAATTGAAATACGGAATAATTCCAAGTTTGAATTATCGGATGCCGATTCGATGATGATCCGATCGAATCCAAACCTATTTGATATCCGAAACACGCTAACTTATGATTTTCCAGCACTTAAACTCTAAATCGATTAATCGGAGCGTAAATTGCTCAAATATCCAATTAGAACTCGCTCGTAAGTCCGAAATACGGAATAATTCCAATTTTGAATTATCGGATGCCAATCCGATGACGATTGGATCGAATCCAAACCTATTTCATATCCGAAACACGCTAACTTATGATTTTCCAACACTTAGACTCTAAATCGGTGAATCGGAGCGTAAATTGGTCAAATATCCAATTAGAACCCGCTCGCAAGTCCGAAATACGGAATAATTCCAACTTCAAATTATCGAATGCCGATCCGATTACAATCCGATCGAATCCAAATCTATTTCATATCCGAAACACGCTAACTTATGATTTTCCAACACTTAGACTCTAAATCGGTGAATCGGAGCATAAATTGGTCAAATATCCAATTAGAACACGCTCGCAAGTCCGAAATACGGAATAATTCCAACTTCGAATTATCGGATGCCGATGCGATGACAATCCGATCGAATCCAAACCTATTTCATATCCAAAACACGATAACTTATTATTTTCCAACACTAAAACTCTAAATCGGTGAATCGGAGCGTAAATTGGTCAAATATCCAATTAGAACTCGCTCGCAAGTCCGAATTGAAATACGGAATAATTCCAACTTTGAATTATCGGATGCCGATCCGATGACGATCCGATCGAATCCAAACCTATTTCATATCCGAAACACGCTAACTTATGATTTTCCAGCACTTAGACTCTAAATCGATGAATTGGAGCGTAAATTGCTCAAATATCCAATTAGAACTCGCTCGCAAGTCCGAAATACGATATAATTCTAAGTTCGAATTATCGGATGTCGATCCGATAACGATCCGATCGAATCCAAACCTATTTCATATCCAAAACACGCTAACTTATGATTTTCCAACACTTAGACTCTAAATCAGTGAATCGGAGCGTAAATTGGTCAAATATCCAATTAGAACTCGCTCGCAAGTCCGAATTGAAATACAGAATAATTCCAACTTCGAATTATCGGATGCCGATCCGATGACGATCTGATCGAATCCAAACCTATTTCATATCCGAAACACGCTAACTTATGATTTTCCAGCACTTAAACACTAAATCGATGAATCGGAGCGTAAATTGCTCAAATATCCAATTAAAACTCGCTCGCAAGTCCGAAATACGGAATAATTCCAAGTTTGAATTATCGGATGCCGATCCGATGACGATCGGATCGAATCCAAACCTATTTCATATCCGAAACACGCTAACTTATGATTTTCCAACCCTTAGACTCTAAATCGGTGAATCGGAGCGTAAATTGATCAAATATCCAATTAGATACCGCTCGCAAGTCCGAAATATAGAATTATTCCAAGTTCGAATTATAGGATGCCGATCCGATTACGATCCGATCGAATCCAAACCTATTTCATATCCGAAACACGCTAACTTATGATTTTCCAACACTTAGACTCTAAATTGGTGAATCGGAGCATAAATTGGTCAAATATCCAATTAAAACGCGCTCGCAAGTCCGAAATACGGAATAATTCCAACTTCGAATTATCGAATGCCGATCCGATGACAATCCGATCGAATCCAAACCTATTTCATATCCGAAACACGCTAACTTATGATTTTCCAACAATTAGACTCTAAATCGGTGAATCGGAGCGTAAATTGGTCAAATATCCAATTAGAACTCGCTCGCAAGTCCGAATTGAAATACGGAATAATTCCAACTCTGAATTATCGGATGTCGATCCGATGACGATCCGATCGAATCCAAACCTATTTCATATCCGAAACACGCTAACTTATGATTTTCCAGCACTTACACTCTAAATCGATGAATCGGAGCGTAAATTGCTCAAATATCCAATTAGAACTCGCTCGTAAGTCCGAAATACGGATTAATTCCAAGTTCGAATTATCGGATGCCGATCTGATGACGATCGGATCGAATCCAAACCTATTTCATATCCGAAACACGCTAACTTATGATTTTCCAACACTTAGACTCTAAATCGGTGAATCGGAGCGTAAATTGGTCAAATATCCAATTAGAACCCGCTCGCAAGTCTGAAATACAGAATAATTCCAAGTTCGAATTATCGGATGCCGATCCGATGATGATCCGATCGAATCCAAACCTATTTCATATCCGAAACACGCTAACGTATGATTTTCCACCACTTAGATTCTAAATCGGTGAATCGGAGCGTAAATTGGTCAAATATCCAATTAGAACGCGCTCGCAAGTCCGAAATACGGAATAATTCCAATTTCAAATTATCGGATGCCGATCCGATGACAATCCGATCGAATCCAAACCTATTTCATATCCGAAACACGCTAACTTATGATTTTCCAACACTTAGACTCTAAATCGATGAATCGGAGCGTAAATTGGTCAAATATTCAATTAGAACTCGCTCGCAAGTCCGAATTGAAATACGGAATAATTCCAACTTTGAATTATCGGATGCCGATCCGATGACGATCCGATTGAATCCAAACCTATTTCATATCCGAAACACGCTAACGTATGATTTTCCAGCACTTAAACTCTAAATCGATGAATCGGAGCGTAAATTGCTCAAATATCCAATTAGAACTCGCTCACAAGTCCGAAATACGGAATAATTCCAAGTTCGAATTATCGGATGCCGATCCGATGACGATCCGATCGAATCCAGACCTATTTCATATCCGAAACACACTAACTTATGATTTTCCAACACTTAGACTCTAAATCGGTGAATCGGAGCGTAAATTGGTCAAATATCCAATTAGAACCCGCTCGCAAGTCCGAAATACGGAATAATTCCAAGTTCGAATTATCGGATGCCGATCCGAGATCCGATGACGATCCGATCGAATCCAAACCTATTTCATATCCGAAACACGCTAACTTATGATTTTCCAACACTTAGACTCTAAATCGGTGAATCGGAGCGTAAATTGGTCAAATATCCAATTAGAACGCGCTCGCAAGTTTGAAATACGGAATAATTCCAACTTCAAATTATCGGATGCCGATCCAATGACAATCCGATCGAATCCAAACCTATTTCATATCCGAAACACGCTAACTTATGATTTTCCAACACTTAGACTCTAAATCGGTGAATCGGAGCGTAAATTGGTCAAATATCCAATTAGAACTCGCTCGCAAGTCCGAATTGAAATACGGAATAATTCCAACTTTGAATTATTGGATGTCGATCCGATGACGATCCGATCGAATCCAAACCTATTTCATATCCGAAACACGCTAACTTATGATTTTCCAGCACTTAGACTCTAAATCGATGAATCAGAGCGTAAATTGCTCAAATATCTAATTAGAACTCGCTCGTAAGTCCGAAATATGGAATAATTCCAAGTTTGAATTATCGGATGCCGATCCGATGATGATAGAATCGAATCCAAACCTATTTCATATCCGAAACACGCTAACTTATGATTTTCCAACACTTAGACTCTAAATCGGTGAATCGGAGTGTAATTGGTCAAATATCCAATTATAACTCGCTCGCAAGTCCGAAATACGGAATAATTCCAAGTTCGAATTATCGGATGCCGATCCGATGACGATCCGATCGAATCCAAACCTATTTCATATCCGAAACACGCTAACTTATGATTTTCCAGCACTTAAACTCTAAATCGATGAATCGGAGCATAAATTGCTCAAATATCCAATTAGAACTCGCTCGCAAGTCCGAAATACGGAATAATTCCAAGTTCGAATTATCGGATGCCGATCCGATGACGATCGGATCGAATTCAAACCTATTTCATATCCGAAACACGCTAACTTATGATTTTCCAACACTTAGACTCTAAATCGGTGAATCGGAGCGTAAATTGGCTAAATATCCAATTAGAACCCGCTCGCAAGTCCGAAATACGGAATAATTCCAAGTTCGAATTATCGGATGCCGATCCGATGACGATCCGATCGAATCCAAACCTATTTCATATCCGAAACACGCTAACTTATGATTTTCCAACACTTAGACTCTAAATCGGTGAATCGGAGCGTAAATTGGTCAAATATCCAATTAGAACGCGCTCGCAAGTCCGAAATACGGAATAATTCCAACTTCGAATTATCGGATGCCGATCCGATAACAATCCGATCGAATCCAAACCTATTTCATATCCGAAACACGCTAACTTATGATTTTCCAACACTTATACTCTAAATCGGTGAATCGGAGCGTAAATTGGTCAAATATCCAATTAGAATTCGCTCGCAAGTCCGAAATACGGAATAATTCCAACTTCGAATTATCGAATGCCGATCCGATCGAATCCAAACCTATTTCAAAACCGAAACACGCTAACTTATGATTTTTTAACGCTTAGACTCAGTTATAGATATAAACCATTTTTTTAACAAATACATGTTAATTGCAGGAGTGCGGCGGCGTCAGGGGATCGGTGAGAGCACCAGCGTTGGTGGCGGGCGGGGGTGGTTGAGATAGGGCATGTATCATCTCACAGTTTTGGATTGTGCAAATATTATTTTTTAATATGTGGTTATTTTTGGTTCTTGTCTATAATTGTCGGGTATTGTGGTAATATTTGATAATTTGCTGTAATTTTTTATCAATTTAGGTAATATTTTAAAATTTGCGGTAATATTTTATAAATTTTGGTAATATTTGATAAATTGTGGTAATATATTGTGGTATTATTGTAAATCACAGGAATTAAATAACATTATTTATATAAATTTATTTTTAAAAAAACATACTTATTACCGACGGAAATTAATTATTCCGTCGGTAATAAAGTTTTTATTTTTAAAAAAATTATAAATAAGTTGCCGACGGAATATAATATCCGTCGGTAATATATATATTATTACCGACTGGAGATATATAGCCGTCGGTAATATATATATTATTACCGACTGGAAATATATATCCGTCGGTAATATATAAAGTTTTACCGACAGGTTATATTATAACCGTCGGTAAAAGTCTTATATATTACCGACGGACTATTATGTATCGTCGACAATAATATATTATATTAATTTTTAATTGTTTAAATCTTACCGACGGCTTTAATATTACCGTCGGTATTAATTATTATTACCGACGGTAATATTTGGTCCGTCGTATTGTTTTCCCCGACACCTTTTTTCCCGACAGCTGGCGACGGAAATATCTTCCGTCGCTATAAAATATTACCGACGGAAAGTTAATATTACCGACGGATATTGTCCGTCGGTAATAACTGTTTTTTTTTGTAGTGAGCTTCAGTGCTCACAGACAAAGTCCGAGATGCCCCGCACCACCTCGATGCTCAACGAGCCCGGAGTGATAGCTCTGACACTTGCAGACAAAGTCCAAGATGCTCCGCACCGCCTCGGCACTCAGCGCACTCGGAGAGACAGCTCAAGCGCTCACAGACAAAGTCCGAAGTGACCTTAGCCTTGGCGCTGAATGCGCCCGAAGAGACAGCTACAGCGCTCATAGACAAAGTCCGATGCGACCTCCACCTCGGCACTCAATGCGCCTGGAGAGACAGTTCCGACGCTCGCAGACCAAGTCCAAGGGCTCCGCACCACCTCGGTGCTCAACGCGCCAAGAGAGACCTCTCCGGCGCTTGCAAACAAAGTCCGAGGCGACCTTCACCTCGGTGCTCAATGCGCCCGGAGAAACAGCTCTAGCGCTCGCAGACAAAGTTCGAGGTGACCTTCGCCTCGGCACTCAATGTGCCCGGAGAGATAGCTCCGATGCTCATAAACAAAGTCCGAGATGCTCTGCACCGTCTCGGTACACAATACGCCTAGAGAGACAGCTCTGACACTCGCAGACAAAGTCTGAGGTGCTCCGCACCGCCTTAGTGCTCAAAGCGCTAGGAGAGACAGCTCCAACGCTTACAGATAAAGTTCAAGGTGCTTTGTCCACCTTAGTACTTAACGCGCCCAGAGAGATAGCTTGGACACTTGTGCGACAAGGTCCGAGGTGCTCTGCACCACCTTTGCGCTAAACGAGCCCGGAGAGATAGGTCTGGTGCTTATAGACAAAGGTCGAGGCGACCTCCGCCTCGGCGCTCAATGCGCCCGGAAAGACAGCTCTGACGCTTGTAAATAAATTCTGAGGTGCTCCACACCGCCTCAACGCTCAACAAGCCCTGAGAGACAGCTCCGGCGCTCGCAGACAAAGTCAGAGGCGACCTTCACCTCCGTGCTCAACATGCCTGGAGAACAACTCCGGTGCTCGTAGACAAAGTCTAAAATGCTTCGCACCGCCTCGGCACTAAACACACCCTGAGAAAAAGCCCTGACTCTCGCAGACAAAGTTCGAGGTGCTATGCACCGTCTCGATGCTTAACGTGCCCAGAAAGACAGCTTCGGTGCTCGTAGACAAAGTCCAAGGTGCTCTGCACCACCTCGGCGCTAAACGCGCCTGGAGAGACAGCTCTGGCGCTTATAGACAAAGTCCAAGGTGACCTCCGCCTCGGTGCTAAGCGCGCCCGGAGAGACAGCTCTGGCGCTCGCAGACAAAGTTCGAGGTGCTCCGTACCGCCTCGGTGCTCAACGCACCAGGAGAGACAGCTTCAACGCTCGCAGACAAAGTTCGAGGCGACCTCTGCATCGGCGCTCAATGCACCTAGAGAGACAGCTCTGACGCTCGCAGACAAAGTTTGAGGTGCTCCACACCGCCTCGATGCTCAAAAAGCCTGGGAGATAGCTCTGGCACTCATACACAAAATTCGAGGCGACTATTGCCTCGGTGCTCAATGTGCCCAAAGAGATAGCTTCGACGCTCATAGACAAAGTCCGAGGTGGTTCGCACCGCCTCGATACTCAACGCGCCTAGAGAAATAGCTTCGGTACTCGCAGACAAAGTCTGAGGTGCTCCATATTGCCTCGATGCTCATCGCGCCTAGAGAGACAGTTCCAGTGCTCGCAGACAAAGTTTGAGGTGCTCTGTACCTCCTCGACGCTCAATGCGCCCGGAAAAGACAGCTCCAGGGCTCATAGACAAAGTTCGTAGTGCTTCGCACCGCCTCGGTGCCCAACGAGCTCGGAGAGACAACTCTGGCACTTGCAGACAAAGTCCGAGGTGCTCTGCACCGCCTCAGTACTCAACGTGCCCGGAGAGACAACTTCGGCCCTCACAGACAAAGTCCGAGGCGACCTTCACCTCGGTGCTCAACTTGCCCAGAGAGACAGCTCCGACGCTCGCAAACAAAGTCCGAGAAAACCTCCGCCTCGGCGCTCAATGCACCTGGGAGATAGCTTTGGCACTCGCAGACAAAGTCCGAGGCGACCTCCACCTCGGCGCTCAACACGCTCGGAGAGACAGCTTTAGCGCTCGTGGACAAAGTTCGAGGTGACCTCCTCCTCGGTGCTCAACACACCGAGAGAGACGAGTCTGGCTCTCGCAGATAAAGTCTGAGGCAACCTCCACCTCGGCGCTCGATGTGCCCAGAGAGATGGCTCTGGCGTAGAAGAACAAAGTTCGAAACGGCCAACGCCTTGTCACTCAACTATCCCAAGGCCTTCGACTAACCGGGCTCTTTTAAAGCTTGTGTAGACCGAGGGTCACTGCCCAGCCGGTAGGGTTAGGGTTAGCAGGTTAGGGTTAGGCCTAGGGCGTTAGGGTTAGGGGGCGGGCACTGTCGCCACCACCCGACCGGGCGCAACCGCCTCACTCGACCGGGCGCAACTATGCCACTCGACCGAGTGGGCACCATCACCACCACCCGACCGGCACAGCCATCGGCTGGGCGCCCCCCCCCCCCCCCCTCTACCGACCATAGCATAACCCGACGACCGATCGATCGACCAGGCCCCCCTGGCGGTCGATCAAATTTTGCCTACGATCGGTCGCCGGGATGACCCAAAAACCTTGTTGATGGTCGGCTGACCCCAATTGACACTAACACAATCATGTCGGTCGACGCATACTAACACATGTGTGGCCATATCGGCCGACCCTGACTGACACAAGTTCAGCCGTGTCGGTCGACCCTGACCAACAGGGGCATTGACCGGCCGGTCGACCCTCACCGACTGGGGCCCAGACCGCCTGGCCAACCCTGACGACTGGGTCTTTCTGGCGATCGATCAGGACTGCATTATGGCCAGCCGACAGCGACACCCGGTGATTGACTTCCCCTCGCGTGATGATGGACATGCCCTGGCCCTTGGCAGGTGGTCGACGAGCGCGACAGCCGGCAGACACTCACCCAATTGACCCTCAACAGGGAGTTGGCAGAAGCAACGGTTAGCCCCAAATAATGGGTTTATGGACGCTTACCCGATCGGCCCTTGGTAGGGGGGTCAGTGGGCACGATGGCCATCCCTGTACAGCGAGTCGATAGACATGCACCCAGCCGGCCCTTGGCAGGGGGTCGGTGGGCGTGACGATCGGCCCCGGACAGCGGGTCAGTAGACGTGCACCCGGTCGGCCCTTGACAGGGGGTCGGCGGGCGCGACGGGCTTCGGATAATGGGTCGGCAGACACGCACCTGGTTGGCCCTTGGCAGGGGGTCGATGGGCGCGATGGTCGGTCTCAAACAACGAGTCGATAGATGCTCACCCGGTCAGTCCTTGGCAGGGGGTCGGCGAGTGTGACGGTTGGCCCCCAACAACGGGTTGACAAACACTCACCCGACCAGCCCTTGGTAGGGGGTTGGCGACCGTAACGATCAGCCCCGGACAACAGGTCGGCGAACACACAAGCAGTTTTGCACCATAGTGTTCCAATCATCTAAGTTAGCACCTGCCTAGCAGGGAGGGGATAACTGTGGGTGCAAAATCATGCTAATGCCCTACAGTGGGACCCGCAGCCCTGCTTGAGGCTCACGGAGATGATAGTGGGACCCATAACCTTGCCTAGGACCCACGGAGACAATAGTGGGACTCACAGCCCTGCCTGGGGCCATGGAGACGACCATGGGACCTGCAGTCCTATCTGGGACCCACATAGACGATAGTAGGACCCACAGCCCTGTTTGGGGCCCACGGAGATGATAGTGGGACCCGTAGCCCTTCCTGGAACCCACATAGATGACAGTGGGACCCACAACCCTGCTTGGGCCCTACGGAGATGACGGTGGGACCCGCCAGCCTTGCTTGGGGCCCATATAGACTATTCCGGGTCTGGTAAATCCCCTCGGTTATTTGACAAAACCCCCGATATTTTTAACCCTCTATAAATAACAAACCCGACAAATATTTCAGGATGGAATATTCTATACCACATTCCACTTTCTATTTTCCAGAGCTCCTCGAGCCTTCTGGTGATCATACTCCAGTCAAGCCTGCTTTACCCTCTGTCTACCTTTATAAGCCCTCCTCAGTCTGTCGAGAGTAGCTCTATCAGAGATAGTGGATTCAAAGGTTGCATCTTACTGCACGGAGATGTAGGCTTCGGCCAAACTTCATCACCACATCTCGTGTTAAATCTCTCTCTCTCTCTCTCTCTCTCTCTCTCTCTCTCTCTCTCTCTCTCGCTACTCTACAGTGTCTATATGACAGTTCAGTGCTCTATAGCGCGTCACATCTTGAAGCTCAACCCTTCCATCGAGTGTTGGAGGGGCACCGTACGACGACCGTAATCCCCTCCCCCCCCCCCCCCCCCGAGAACAAGACGGTAATGGGGAAAATAAGGGATGATGGAGGAGATGACGGCGGTGGGTTCCACAAGCGGTGGCTACAGGGGCTCTACAAAAACGGCCACTGTAGGGGCTCCAAGAGCTTTCCCCCAGCTCCGACGGTAATGGGGAAGGAGGAGAAGAGGAGGCGGCTCCAGTGGGGGTAGTTTGGAGTGTTAGTTTTTGGGGTTGGAGGGTATAAATGGGGTATGAGATGGGAAATTGGTTTTTTTTTAGGGAAACGGGATATGCGAAGTAATTTTGGTGTATGAATAAAATTATCCCAAAGTAAACCCAAACTTTGTTTCGTTATTAAGAGTTCTTCCCCCCCCCTCCCCCCCAAAAAAAAAAAAAAATAGGGGTTATTAGTCTAAGGCAGCTTTAACTAACCCTCTAGTTTGATAAACCCCTATAATTGTTTCATAGTGCATTAAGTCTAGAAAATTCAAAGGAACCCACTTCCGTACCGTACCAAAATTCTTAGGCACCATCCGATGGCCCTATGGTGGACCTCAAGCGTCACCCTAGGCAGTGGCGGACCTAGAAACTCTAAAATTTAAAAATTTGGAAAGGCCATGTATAAAGAATTTTTTTTAATTTTTTTCAAACCTAAAAGGGCACTCTAGGAATTTTGCCAACTTTGGAGGGCCCATCAAAATTTAAAAATTTGGAGAGGCCATGTATAAAGAATTTTTTATTTTTTTTTCAAAACCTAAAAGGGCACTCTAGGAATTTTGCCAACTTTGGAGGGGCCATGACCCCCTCAGCCCCCCCTTGGTTCCGCACCTACCCCTAGGGTTCATCCCAGTGCCAATATAATAATATTCCCATCACCAAGATGCATGGAAAATGAGATTGATGGTGGAAATGGATTCGGTATGGTACCTATTTTTTCTATTCGGTACCGTAGTGGAACCCTAAGTCCCTCCCTCTCTCAAATTTAAAAAATTGACATTCTTCCCCTCTAACTATCCTTGTAGAGTTTGATGTACAATTTCTTTTTTTTTACATGACTGCGTGGTGCGACGAGGTGGGTCGCACTTGTTCATTCCAGAGCTCTAAAACCCTTGATCGCACTGTATTAGGCACGACGTAAAATAAATTTCCCTTTGTCTACTGATCCGGACGAAAATTTGTTGGAAAGTTTGGGGGGTGTTTGGCACGAGGAACAACTTTCATTTTCCACAATCGTTAGGGCTTTGTATGTTTTAAGCCTTCAAAATCCTCGTGTGAGAAAGTGAGCTTGAGTGTTCCTTCATGCTTTACCTTGTTGACGTGATTTAAAGATAAATAATCTAGCATCTGGCTTGTGTAGCTAGTTTGTGCAATTTGGGTTGTAGACTCATTCTTGGGATTTACATTGGTTTTACACTCTGTCATCCACTTTAGGATTACACTGAAACTCGTTCCAACAAAGCTCAAACATGAAGCTACCACCATGCATTGATGTGTACGTAGTCTTAGCATGACCATTATGAAATTTTGTATCAAAAACTAAGATAATGTGCATAAACTATTTAAACTCAAAGTAATAACAAAATCATGATCGTAATTTACTTTTTCTTGTTCATTATTTATAGATTGTTGCCTAGCGCCAATCTGGTATAGCACTCATAGAACTTGTTGGTGGCGAGTGTATGTACGGAAAAAAGATTCTGGTCGTCTTTATTGCGAGCACACGGAGATTACAAAGGCTGGGACCCGGGGGGGTGGTGAGCCGGGTGCGGTGAATATTTGATCAGGAGATTGTGAGAGAGATCCTCTGGAGGGTCCCTTTGATCCGCGTGTCCACGTTACTTCATGCGAGAGCTCTAAAGGGGTTGCCTAGGACAGAGATCCTTACAGGGTGAGGGCTTCTTGAGAGGCTAAGGAGTCTTCGCCGTTGCTTTTGTCCCTTCCATGCTTCGCGCTTTCTCGGCTAGGGGGGCTTTTGGCTTCGTTCCTCGGTCTTCGTGTCTCCCTCGGCTCTAGGTAGATCTCGGCATCCTTGATCATCGACTCGCAGCGTCGATTGTGCTTTTGGCGTCGGCTTTGGCTTTGCTTCGACTTTGGCGTGGCTCTAGCTTTGGCGTTTGTGCTTGAATATGGATGGGGTAGAGACTTGTGATGCTTTAGTTCTTCCGGATTTCGTGTCGTATCTGTTAGAATATGTGGTGCTTTGCTCGTGACCGTCGTAGTTGCTTGGCTTTGGCACTTGCGTTGCTTTGGCGCAGGCTTTACCGTTGCTTTGCTTCTGCTTTCTGGCTTTGCTTTGGATTTGGTGTTGGCTTGATCTTCTCCTTGAACGGTGATGGCGATGTTTCCAAGGCTTCTTTTTTCTTACGGCTTGGTAGACTTTGGCAACAACGATTGTGGTGTGGGCTTTGGCTTCTCTTCTTCTCCAGGCTTCTTTGGCGTGATCGGAGTTGGAGGCTTCTTGAAGACGACGGGGTAATGCCACTTTGATCTCCTTCTCTGGGCTTTTGGGCGTTATCAGAGTCGAAGGCTTGTTAAAGACGACGGGGTGATGCCACTTTGATTTTCTTCTCTGGACTTTTGGGCATTATCGGAGTCGAAAGCTTGTTGAAGACAACGGGGTGATGCCGCTTTGATCTTCTTGTCCGGGCTTTTGGGCATTATCGGAGTTGAAGGCTTGTTGAAGACGACGGGGTGATGCCGCTTCGATCTTTTTCTCCGGCCTTTACTTCTGGCGTCTTCGGAGTTGAAGGCTTCTTCTCTGGGCTTTCTTCTTCATGGATGGAATCAAAGGGATGATCCTCTTGTGCAAGGGTCTTTATGTCGATGAGGACTTTCAATGGACTAAATCGTTCATGTAGGATAGGCTTGCCCGAGTCTGGTGAATCCTTGGGTCGTTGAAGACGAGTCTCTTCCTTTACAGAGCTTCCTTGCCTCTATCCTTCTGACCTCTTGAGCCTTCCCCCTCCCCCTCTATTTATAGGTGAAGGGGGGTGGGATAGATATGAGAAGATTTATTTGAATCCCTTGACTATTTCTTTCATAACTACCTAAGCTTTATTTCTTCCTTTGTTGGGGGGAATCAATCTTTATTTGCTTCCTTTTCTAGCGAGGTAGTTATGACTCAATTATTTTGAATATTTATTTGGATCTTGCACATTAAATCGATGGCAACCCGAACTTTTGCCTTGTCCGTCGGATCGAGGGATAGACGTAGATTTACGTTTGTGTAGACATCTACGCAACCTCCCCTCACGCATGGCGATTTTACTTTTCTTTTCTTCTTTTTCTTATCTTCTTTCTTTTCTTTCCTTCTCTTCTTCTTTCCTTTTCTTTTTTTTTTTAATTTTATTTTCTTTCTTTCTTTTTCTTTTCTTTTGTTTGGCCGGCCGCACCCTTACCGAGGGGGAGGGGGGCCGTGGTTTACCAAGGGGGCCGGGTGGGCCCCACTTGTGGATAGGCCCACCCAACCTCTCTTTAGATCGGGTTGCGTCTGGTGGGCCCCGCTTGCATGATGTGGGCCCACTTGTGTCCCGTTGTGTCGGGTTGGGCCCCCGGGTTTGCGCATACAGGCCGGGCTTGGGTGCGATTAAATTTTATGTGTCTACAAATGCCCCCTCAAGGACGAGTGTT
Source organism: Chamaelirium japonicum (assembly GCA_947650365.1). Classification (NCBI taxonomy): domain Eukaryota; kingdom Viridiplantae; phylum Streptophyta; class Magnoliopsida; order Liliales; family Melanthiaceae; genus Chamaelirium; species Chamaelirium japonicum. The sequence goes on along the minus strand of OX393559.1, from coordinate 64,477,585 downwards.
CCCGTGGAGAACGCGTAGCACTTGTGTACGTAGGAAATGCGTAGCAGTTATCCTTGATTCCTTTTTTGAATGGGGCTGAGGCTTATTTAAAAACCCCTACCCTTCTGCCCTTTTTATCCATCGGCGGCTCTCGTGGAGGATCGACGCTTTGAGATCATCAGCGAAGGGGCTGCCTAGGGTTGCACGAGACTTGCTCCGTCTTCCTAGTTGTCGTCTCCTTCGTTGTTGACGACGGTTTTCGCGAAGGAATTGCAATGGTACGTGAGTTGAAGATCATTCCGAAGATGGATTCGAAGAGAGAAGGGGAAGATAATCGAGGTGACGAAGGCGGAGCATCACGACCGAGGTGTATGCTCCCCTTCTTCTCTTTCTTTCTTCTTCTTTCTCCCCTTCTTTGGCTCGTGAAGGCAGCAACATCGGTAGCTGCCGGTGTGGGAGGGCACGGGCTGGCGGCGCAAGCGAGTGCGGCTGCGGGCACGGACTGGCAGTGCAAGTGGCTGCAGGCGTGGGCGCGGACGAGCTGGGCGGAACCAGCACGAGTGCGGGCTATGGCGAGACTGGCGCAAGCGCAGGTGAGCCGGGCATAGCCTGGCGCGGGCGAGGTCGGCGCAAGTGCGGGCTGTAGCGAGCCGGGCGTAGGCTGTGTGTCCCGAACAAAGGAGAGCGGGCTAAGGCTCCTTTTGGGGTTGTGCCCCCCCCCCTCTCCTTTTTTATGGCTGTGATTTAACAAAGGGGATATGGCCCCATGGGTTGCAGCCCTACTTGTGTGTGTTTTTTTGCTCGCAAGCTTGCTCTCCTTTGTGTCTTGACTTTTGGTGGATCTAACTTGCTCGCTTCTCCTTCTTTAAGGATCCGAGTTTACGAAAGTATGCCTCCTTCGGGGTGGATTATTAAGGACTTCTCTGACGGGAGCAAGTGCCTTCACTTCCCCCTTACTCGGATGTATCGCTACCGATCTTCGAAGAGGGATAATCGTCTGTTGATGCTCCTGATTCTTATCCATAAGCACATCACTGAGGATGGAGTCGCCGATGCGAATTGTGGGATATCAAAGATAAGTGAGAAAGTCTACACCGATAAGGAAATTTTCATAACGCTCCTGCGTCCGAGTCTGAGCTTGCCCTTTCATCACTGCGCCGAAGACTTTGTTCCCACCTGTAACACCCCGATATTTTACGGATTAATTCAACCCGTATAATACTGGGGTGTTAGGAATAAAAAAAACTTGATATAGATAAATTCCATCAAATATGGAAATTACTGAGCCACTTTATTAATAACACCATTGTTTGATACAATTTCTTGAAATCGAAAGCCTAAGGCTAAGACTTTCAACATTGACACATCATATTCCGGCTCCGTCATCGTCATAGAAAGGTGTGTAGAGTGGGTCTTTAACTCCTTCTGGGTCGTTCCCCGATCGCTCCTCATCTTCTTCAAGTCCTGCAGGATTGGTCTCTGAAGGATGCACAACATCTGTAGGGGGGTGAGTCCAAACCACTGACTCACCTCATGACTTAGTTTATTTCATGCTAAAACATATGTATTGAAAGCAGTAAACATGACTACGAAATGTAAATAAATAAAACATTAATCACCAGATTCCCTTTTTGGCCCTTCCGCCAGGGTAGGAATCTCAAGCCTTACCCGGGTACTTTTAGTCCGCAACAAGGCTAGCCCCACACCTAGGTACTTTTAGTCCTCAGACTAGGCTATCCCCACACCTAGGTAACTTTTTGGCCTTCCGCCAGGGCTAGACCCACACCCAGGTACTTTTTGGCCTCAGCCAGGGCTAGTCCCACACCCAGGTACTTTTTGGCCTCAGCCAGGGCTAGCCCCACACCCAAATAAGTGATTACGTATTTCAAAATTTACCACTCCATAGCAATCTACCGATATTCTATAGCATATACTTAGTATGAACAAACTTAGTTTAAATCCCCTATCTGAACCGTTGAAGACTCTTACTCCTGATGAGGAAGCCTTAGGAAGCTCAAAACCTGAAAGTATGTTACTATAATCCGTTAGTTTTTAATCTAACTTTTAGCAGGATTTTCTGACACATTTTCCGATGTGAATTAATAGGTTTTTCTTCTTTAGGGGTATTTTGATAATTTCAAAAAAATACTTTAAATCTATACTGGTGTGTAGAACTTTTCATTCTAAAACAGTGGCCGCAGACGGAATTTGATTCCGAGTTAGAATAAAACGGTTATGACCATTTTACCTTAGGGGTAAAATGGTAATTTTACTTTTTAATTGTCGGTTATGGTATTTTATGATCTTATTAGGTGTATTTTATCATTACGAGTCCAACGCCTCTGACGAAACTCAATTCAGAGTCCGTATGGGTAAGATAAGGTCAATATTGTTTACCTTGATAATATATATATTTAATTATAGGTGATTATCTAACATAGATTGTAAAGAGGTCTCTTGGTTAGCAGCCTTTTTGCACCAACGGGTTAAAACCCGAATTAAATGGGTTAACGGGTTTAAATTACATACCCGACCCAACAACCTGGATTGGTGGAAGCGGTGGTCGGCCGACGGCGGCAGCGGCCGGAGGTGGCGGCGGCGGCCGCGCCGGAGGTGGTGGTGGCGGCGGCGGCCAGAGGTGGTGGCCGGCCGGAGGTGGCGGTGGTGGCCGGCGGTGGCGGCCGAAGGTGGTGGCCGACCGGAGGTGGTGGCGGAGACTGGCGGCGGCGGTGACCGACGGCGGCGGTGGCCGGCGGTGGTGGCTGGCGGCGGGTGGTGGTGGCCCGATGGGTCGCGAGGGGCTTGTGTGAAGATATCTGTGGGAGGGGGGGTGTTTATATAGGCCATCCGGGAATACGAAGAGTCCCGGGGTCTTTATTGCAAATCGGTCGTTTCATATTCTGGCCGTTCGATTGGAAACGAAAGGTCACAGATGTCGATTGGTATTCCCTGTCTCGTTTCGTATTCTGGCCGTTCGATTGGAAACGAAAGGTCACAGATGTCGATTGGTATTCCCTATCTAATATAACAATTATTTCTATTGTTTTTGAATAGAAAAGTTTTAGTAGATTTTTGGTTAGTGGAAAATGGTTTAAAATTCTCTTAAATGGATCTCGGGTTCGAATCGTTCTATTGGCTAATTATCTTTATACATATATACTATTTTTTTCTTTTAATTTTTAAATGCTTTAAATGCGTTCAAAACGCAAAAGTTTATATATGTTTTTTGATCATTTCGACGAGACGAACGCAATGGTGTTGTTCGATTTTTATTTTAAATTTTTTATAAAAATTTTCTTATAATGACCTTTAAATTATTAATTTATTTTGGGATGTTACACCACCCCGATGGTGGCCACGAAGATATGCTTATGTTTGACCCAGTGGGGTGTCGACTATTGGCCTCGTGGGGATGTTCAATACCTCTACGGCTTTCGTGAATAGATATGCAAACTTTCATAAATCTTTGAAGCGGAGCCTAAGACAAAACTTTTGACAAAGTTCCTAACACTGGCTTGCCGAGAGTACAGTTGTCCTGAGGGGATGTATCGGGCTCTCTGCGAGCTTTGGTGCCCGAATACCAATATGTTTCTTACCGGCACGGGGGAGATAGGGATTTCCCTCCGTGATATCCATATCGTCTCTGGATGTCCAAAGGTGTGGGGTTATTACCAAGAGGCAGTGCCTGTTTTGAAGGATTTGACGGGTGCCGGTCTTTCTCCGAGCTCGTGCATTCTGTTGTTCAAGGCGTATACTATCATTGCGGCGTGTGATTAATCGAATCGGGTTCGTCACTTATCATGGATGGACTTCTGGTTTAGGGGTGAGTATATGTCCCCTGCCCCATCCACATACCCGATGTGGTGAATTGCTCAAATGAAGAAACCTCCATCATGCCCTTTTGTGAGGATGATTTATTCCTTAGCCGGGACGAACACTCGATGGCAGGGAAGCAAAATCCGTGGGAATTTTTGGTTTGGAACGTGACAGTGAGGTGTGGCAAGCCGTCTATCAAGAAGCAAGGTTGACAATTTTTCTCTGTCAATTCGTTCTACCTTGCAGCGGCGAAGTCATTTGCCCTGGGACTTTTCGGGTGGCGTCCCAGATGGCGAGGGGAAAGCTTTTCAATCTAGCACCACTTATTTTGTGTGCTATATACCAGGGGCTTAGTGGCACATATTGGAGCTTGTCCAACTCAGATAATGCTAAAGGAGACGTTGGTAGGTCTAACTCCTTTGGTCCCTTGCACTATTTCTACGGTTGGATTACCCTTCATTTTCCGAAAGGAATCTTCACTAGACGTGGGCACCCTGCCAACTTGTCATTTCTGCCGGGTATAGGAGGGATCTTGAATGCCTTCATTAGTTGGGAGCACCCGAAGGAGTGTGCTCGGACACTTCTGCAGAAGATGGGAGATATAGACTTTGAACTCAAGTCAGAGCATTCCGTCTTGCCTCTGGAGAGTCGTCTGTTTATGATGAAGAAGGGATGTCTGACTGTTTATACTGGAATATGGTGAGATGTCGACCCAGCTATTTGGTTTGGCGTCGGGGAGACATGGTGGAGGTGGAGTAGTATTCCTTTCATCGATTCGCTTGTCAACAGGGATTTCGACAGGAGGTACTTGGTGCACCTCAGTGTCTGCTTCAACGTCGGACCTCTGCAAAGGGGAAAGAAGTGTGTTGGATACATTTCTAAAGGAGACGTTGGTAGGTCTCCTTTAGAAACAGACTTTCTCCTTTAGTCAACGTCTCCTTTAGAAACAGACGTTGGTAGGGTGCATCGGTCCGCAGGAGGGGTAACGTCTTTGGGCAACTCTGTATGACTGGTTGACTGGCTGCAGCTTCTTTCCTTGGGCGAAGTCAGGGTTAGATGCCGCGACCCCAAGTTATTGCAGATGGATTGAGGAGCGGGTATTCCCACTACTTGTTGACCTTTTTGTTAACGTCTTAGCGAGCAATAAGCATAAAGACTTCAGTTTTGATCCTTCGGTGGGATCGGAGAATCATCACTTCTGGTTGGGAGCTCAAAGGACCGAGAAGACTCTTAGTTGTCTTTCCAGTGCCCCCCGGGTTTCTTCTTTGGTACAAACACCAGGGGCTGACCCTGTGATTGCCTCGGGTATTTGATTTCCCCAAAGGCAGCTATTGAAGGTGCCCCGTCTAAGAGGCGGACGTTGTGTGTTCCACGCGGGGCGACTTCGAGGATGTCTTGCCAGGCAGAGGGCACCTTGGCTGATGAGCCCGGACTTGTGGGGGATGAGGTGATTCCTCCATCCAGGATGGCTTTGTCTAATACTGCAGGTATGTACCAATTTTTCTTTTACCCAAGCTTTGATTTTAGGAGCTTTATCATACTGAGTAGTGCATCTTTTCCTATCGGCAGACACTATTATAGTAGTAGAGCACTAGTTTAACTCTTCGAAGGCATGCCAGAGGTGTTCTCCTACCGAGGCTGCACTAGAGATGCTTGGGAAGTGTGGGTTGGATATTCCTATGGATGACTTGGCCCTCTTTGGGCATTGCGGGGAAAATATTCCCAGCGGCGACGTGGATCTGGACGATATAGATGTTGATGCTTTGACCTTTTACGAGGAGGCTGAGATTTCGAGTGTTGATAGAGGGCATGCTTCAGTCTTCGTTCTCCTAGGCCTGATGGAGATGACAATAGGCGCGTTTATGTTAACTGCTCCTCCTACTTTGCCGGCCTTCATTGCGAAGATAGCTCCTGTGGCAGCCATAGCGGTGGGTAAGGATTTGCCCACGTATCCTGAGGCACCTCTCCAGGCTTTGCGACCTCTGAATAAAGTTTCAAAGTTCCTCCTTGATAGTTATCGGCACTACATCAGGTCGATGCTTGAGTCATTCCAGGACGAGTGTTTTAGCACTCTCCAAGATTGGTGGTCTACTGATGTTGTCGAATTCTGTGAAAGTTTGGTGGAGTTTAAGGTGGATAGTTCTTTGTTCGCGGCGCAGATGAGCTTGCTTGTGGCTGATAGTGAGTCCTATCGCTCCCGACGGGCTTTGTTGGAGGGGAGTACTCCTTCTGAATTGGCGACAGCTAAGGAAAGTTTGTGTCAGGTGGAGCACCAGCTGGCAGATGCTACTTCAGAAAAAGGTAGAATCAGCGTGAGCTTCTCTCCAGAAAGCAGAGTCTCGCTTGAAGTGAGCGGAGAATACGAAATGAACCTTGAAGGCTAGTTTCTTGGAGAAGTAGGCGGACTTGTCAGTTCGTCACGAGCTCATGACTTCTCGTCCTCTGGAGTTGCAGCAGGTGGAGGCCACTAGAGAGAAGCCATTGCGACGTCTTCATGTTTTGGATGCTCTCTATTAGTTGTACTTTGTTCTGCATTTAGTAGTCTCCTTTTCAGACTCATCTCATGACCGCTTTTCTTTGAGTAACGTTTTATAATATCATGATGTTCTCTAGACTATTCACTTGGGGTATTGTTTGCTTCTTTTTTTTCTTTGGATTGAACCTGAATTAATTTCTCAGGCTGCCTATGTAACCTCCGAAAACGGATCAAGTCGTATATAGGTCATGCATTTTTTTTTGCAAGGAGTGTAGCCCTGCTTTAGGCATAGTACCTTTTGAGGTACTTGCCATTGATAGGGCCGAGTTGGGACCCTTCTGGCGTTGTAAGGAGGTATGCTCCATTGGAGTAGACTTCCGTGATAACGTGCGGTCCATTCTACTTAGCTTAGAACTTCTTCCCTCCTCGGTGCAAGAGACTGATGGGGCGCTTGACTGCCAGGACCAGTTCTCCGTCTTGGAAGGTTCGAGGACGGACCCTTTTGTTAAAGGTGCGAGTCAGTCTAGCTTGATAACATTCCAGGCATTGCTGAGCTTCGAGGCGTTGCTCATCCAATGCCTCCAACTCGGCTAGGCGAAGCTGAGCATTGTCGTTGTTGGCGAGACCCTTTTGGATGGCTATCCTCAGTAACGGGATCTGGAGCTCGAGCGAAAGAATAGCTTCTACTCCATACACAAGGGAGTATGGAGTTGCTTGCGTCGGAGTGTGGATGGAAGTGCGATATGCCCATAATGCTTCTCTTATGCATTCGTGCTAGTCTTTCTTTAACTTTGAGATGACTTTCTCCATAAGCTTGTAGAGAATTTTATTGAAGGCTTCCGCTAGGCTGTTGGCTGAAGCATTGTACATTGTCGAACACTTTTGTTTGATATCGAACTTGCGCAGAACTGGCTGACAATGGCATTTTTGAACTGCTTCCCATTGTCAGTGACAATGTAGCGGGGGACGCCATACCGAAAGATGATGTTGTTTTGGATAAAATTGATGACGAAATACCTAGTGACTTCTCGCAATGGTATTGCTTCAGCCCACTTGGAAAGTACTTTGTTACCGCCAAGATGTAGAGGTGCTGCTTGGATGACTTGGGCAAAGGACCAACGATGTCAAGTCCCCATCCGTCGAAGGGCCATAAGGCGATTGTCGGATGCAGAGGTTATGGCGGCCATTGGATGTAGTCGCCATGGAGCTAGTAAGCATGACAACTTTTGGCGAATTTCAGACAGTCTTTGATCATGGTGGGCCAGTAGTAACCCATCCTCTTGATGCAAAAGTGGAGCTTCGGACCGGATTGATGTCAGCCACAGACTCCAGCATGGACTTCTTGCAGTGTCGCTTCTGCTTTTTCTTTTGTGAGATACCTCAGGAGCGTGTCATTTTAGCTTTGACGGTAGAGCTCATTGTTGAAGTAAAAGAACTTTAGAGATCACCGACGAATGTCAACCTTGTGTTTCGAATCGTAAGGGAGCCTTCTATGGATGAGATAGTCCATGAAGGGTTGCCTCCATCTTGCTCATTAATGACTAGGACATGCACTGCATTGACTTGCTCTGGAATCCTGATAGGGATGTCTTCCTTAGTGATTACTATTATCTTACAAATGGGGACAACGAGCTGGCTCTTTTCTGGAAACGGGAGTGTAGCCGCCAGGTTTGCGAACGCATCGGCTTACTTGTTGAGATTCCTAGAGACATGCTGGACGAAAGCACCTTCGAGAGCATTCAAGAGTTACACGGCTCGCATATGCAGTGGCACAAGGTCTTCTTTGTTGAATTCGTATGCCCCCAAGATTTGACGTATGACGAGTTGAGAGTCGCTGAAGATTTCGAGCCCTTGAAGCTTCATGTCGCTAGCAAGTTCAAGGTCAATGATCAACGCTTGATATTCTGCCCTGTTGTTGGAGCATGGTTCCGATAGTAGGAACGAGAAGGGAAGTATCTCGTTGTTCGGGCTGACGAAGATGACTTCTGCCCCGCGACATCTTGCCTTGTTGCGCCGTTGAAGAGCATTTTCCAAGAGGGAGTAATGTCGATGGAGAATACTTTCTCGTCTAGGAGGTCTTCTTATAATTCTTATTCTACTGGGAGAGGATATTCTACCAGGAAGTCCGCGAGGGCTTGCCCTTTGAATGCCTTTTGCAAAACAAAGGTGATATTGCCCCTTCAGTTATCTTAGCTAGAAAGCCGTGAGCGGAAAGCCGTGAGCTCTTCGTCTTTAGGCGCCTTTCGAATCTGGTTATAGCCTGAGGATCCATCCATGAAGGTTAGCACTTCGTGGCTCATTGTCGCATCCACCATTAGCTCCATGATTGGCAATGGAAAGTCATCCTTGGGACATGCATTGTTCAAGTCTCTAAAGTCCACGCATACTCTGATTTGGTCGTTCTTCTTCTTAACTGGAACCACATTGGAGATCCATATCGGGTACTTGACTTCTCAGATAAAGTCGGCTTTGATGAGCTTGTTGATCGACTTCGCCTTCTATCTGAGGTATCAACTCCGACTGGTAGCATTTTTGTCCTTGCTTAATGGCGGTAGCTCCATGTTTGACGGCAAGCTGGTGTACCGCAATCTTGGGATCGAGACCTAGTAATTCCTTGTAGGACCATACAAAGACGTCTTTGTATTCTTGGAGCAACTTGATAAACATCGCTTCTTCTTCAGGAGTAAAGAGTGTGCTGACGAATATAGGTCGAGGCTTTTCCTGCTTGCCCAAGTTGATTTCCTTCAATTCGTCGATGGTGGATTGCCCCCCTTCTTCACCATTGCTTTTGTCCCTTCCGTGCTTCACGCTTTCTCGGCTAGGGGCGCTTTTGGCTTCGTTCCTCAATCTTCGTGTCTCCCTCGGCTCTGGCTAGATCTTGGCATCCTTAATCGTCGGCTCGTGGCGTTGATCGTGCTTTTGGTGTTGGCTTTGGCGTGACTCTAGCTTTGCGCTTGCGCTTGAACGTGGATGGGGTAAAGACTTGCAATGTTTTAGTTCTTCTGGACTTCCCGTCGTATCGGCTAGAACGTGTGGTGCTTTGCTTGTGACTGTCGTAGTTGCTTGGCTTTGGCACTTGCATTGCTTTTGGCACGGGCTTTACCGTTGCTCTGCTTCGGCTTTCTGGCTTTGCTTTGGCAATGGTATTGACTTGATCTTCTCCTTGAACGGTGATGGCGACGTCTCCAAGGCTTCTTTCTTCTTCCGGCTTGGTGGACTTTGGCAACAACGGTTGTGGCGCCGGCTTTGGCTTCTCTTATTCTCCGGGCTTCTTTGTGGTGATCGAAGTTGAAGGCTTTTTGAAGACGATGGGGTGATACCGCTTCGATCTTCTTCTTTGGGCTTTTGGGCGTTATCGGGGTCGAAGGCTTGTTGAAGACAACGGGGTGATGCCGCTTCAATCTTCTTCTCTGACTTTTACTTCTGGCGTCTTTGGAGTTAAATGTTTCTTCTCCGAGTTTTCTTCTTCGTGGACGAAGTCGAAGGGTTGATCCTCTTGTGCAAGAGTCTTCACGTCGATGAGGACTTTCAATGGATTAAACCGTTCCCGTAGGATAGGGCTTGCCCGAGCCTTGTGTAGCCTTAAGTTGTTGAAGGCGAGTCTTTTCCTTTGCAGAGCTTCCTTGCCTCTAGTTTTCTGACCTCTTGAGCCTTCCCCCTCCCCTTATATTTATAGGTGAAGGGGGATGGGAGAGGTATGGGAATATTTTTTTGAATCGATCCCTTAACTATCTTTCTCATAACTACCTAAGATTTATTTCTTCCTTTGTTAGGGGGAATCAATCTTTTTTTGTTTCCTTTTCTGGCCAGGTAGTTATGGCTCAATCATTTTGAATATTTATTTGGATATTGCACATTAAATCGATGGCGATCCGAACTTTTGTCTTGTCCGTCGGATTGAGGGATCGACGTAGATCCAGTGTAGACGTCTACGCAACCTCCCCCCACGTATGACGGTTTTACTTTCCTTTTTCTTCTTTTTTCTTTTTCCTTTTCTTCCTTTTCTTTTCTATTCTTTCTTTTTTCTCTTCCTTTCTCTTCTTCTTTCCTTTTATTTCTTTCCTTTTCTTTCTTTCTTTTTATTTCCTTTTGTTTGATCGGCCGCACCTTCCCAAGGGGTAGGGGGCCGCGGTTTACCAAGGGGGCCGGGTGGGCCTCACTTGGGATGGGGCCACTCGGCCCCTTTTTGGATCAGGTTGGATCTGATGGGCCCAGCTTGCATGATGTAGGCCCACTTGGATACCGTTGTGTTGGGTTGGGCCCCCGGGTTTGCGCATACGGGCCGGGCTCAGGTGCGATTAAATTTTCTGTGTCTACAACGAGCAGAATCATCAACTATTGGGGCATCAATGAATTATAATTGCGGTCCAATGTGAAGATTTTGTACTTGTGGATCGATGTGCACCCAAAAGTCGATGTTAGTACAACATATATGTGTTTTTGTTTATTATCTAATACCACATCGAAGCTGATGTTGAGCCACCCCGATATGATGAGCATGCATTCTTTGTTGGTGCAGTTGATGGCTCGTTTCATTTGCTCAGTGGTGGGGCTGATCGGAGATAGAAGATGGATGTGGACGCGGAAAAAAGCGCGGGTCGTCTTTATTGCGAATCACACGAGATTACAATTGTGGCCGGGACCCGGGTTGCTCGGGTGTAGCGAGTCCGGGTTGCGGCGAGTTTTGATCAGGGGATTGTGGGAAAGATCTTCTGGGGGATCCCTTTGATCCGCGTCTCCACGTGGTGTTCGTGCGAGAGCTCTGAAGGGGCTGCCCAGGACAGGGGTTTTACAGGGAGAGGGTTTTGGAGAGGCTAAGGAATGTCCACCGTTGCTTTGTCCCTTCCGTGCTTCGCGCTTCCTCGGCTAGGGGGTTTTCGGCTTTGTTCCTCGGTCTTCGTGTCTTCCTCGTTCCTTGCTTGACCTCGGTGTCCTTGATCGTCGGTTCGCGGCGTCGATCGAGATTTTGGCGTCGGCTTTGGCTTTGGCTTTTTGGCTTTGGCTTGGCTCCGGCGTGGCTCTGGCTTTTGCTTTGCTTCGGCGCTTGCACTTGGACGTAGCTGGGAGAGACTTGCGATGCTTTCGTTCTTCCGGACTTCGCGTCGTATCGGCTAGAACGTGCGGTGCTTTTGCTCGTGGCCGGCGTAGTCGCTTGGCTTTGGCACTTGCTTTGCTTTGGCGCGGGCTTTACTGGGGCTTTACTTTGGCTTCTTGCGTTGCTTTAGCTTTGGCGTCTACTCGATCTTCTTCTTCGAACGACGTGGGCTACTCCTCCGGTGCTTCGACGGTTTGCGTGTCGACTGGACTTCTCTTCTTCTCCGGGCTTCTTTGGCGTGATCGGGGTCGAAGAATGCTTTTGAAGATGGTAGGGGTAGCACCGATCTCCGTGCGACGGTTGTAGCGTCGGCTTTTGTTGATGAAGACGACGGGGTAGTGACGCTTCAGATGATCTGTTCCAGCCTTTCTTCTTCGTGGATGGTGCAGATGTTTGTCGAAGACGACGGGGTGATGACGCTTCGCTTCTCTCCTCCGGGCTTTGGGGCTTGATCGGGATCGAGGACTTGTTGGAGACGACGGGGTAGTGCCGCTCCTCTTCTTCTCCGGGCTTTTGGGCTTGATCGGAGTCGAAGCTTGTTGGAGACGACGGGGTAGTGCCGCTCCTCTTCTTCTCCGGGCTTTTGGGCTTGATCGGAGTCGAAGCTTGTTGGAGACGACGGGGTAGTGCCGCTCCTCTTCTTCTCCGGGCTTTTGGGCTTGATCGGAGCCGAAGCTTGTTGGAGACGACGGGGTAGTGCCGCTCCTCTTCTTCTCCGGCCTTTGCTTCTGGCGTCCTCGGAGTCGAAGGGTTCTTCTTCTCCGAGCTTTCTTCTTCGTGAACGGAGTCGAAGGGGTGATCTTCGTGCGCAAGGGCCTTCACGTTGATGAGGACTTTCAGTAAGCCGATCCCTCGGGACAGGCTTGACTGTGCCTCGTGAAGCCTTGGGTCGATGAAGAAGCGTGCTTTCTTCTGCAGAGCTCTGGCGCTTCGTCTTCAATTTCTCGACCATTTTTTCCTTCCCCCACCCCCTCTATTTATAGGCAAAGAGGTGGGGAGAGAGATATGGAAACTCTTTAATTTTAAATCCCCTTGTATCTCTCTCATAATTACCCGGATTTTATTCATCCATTGATGAGGGGAATAACATTTAGTTGTTTTCCTTTTCTGGCGGGTGCAATTATGGCTGGATTTCGCACACGAAATCGATGGCGATCGGGCGCTTCGTCTTGTGCGTCGGATCGAGGGATCGGCGCAGATCCGCGTGTGCGCAGACGTCATACGCTACCTCCCCCCGCGCATGGCGGTATTTTTTCCTTTTCTTTCTTTTCTTTCCTTTTCTTCTCTTTCCTTTTTCTTTTCTTTCCTTTTCTTTTCTTTCCTTTCTTTTCTTTCCTTTTTCTTTTCTTTCTTTCTTCTTTTCTTTCCTTGTAGGGCCGGCCGGCCCCTCCTTGGGGTTCGGTCCCCACTAGGGCCGGCCCTATAGGGTTCGGACCCTAGTAGGGGCCGGCCCCTCTTGGGGCGGGGTCCGAGTCCATGCCGGCGCGCGCGAGTCGGGTCTGCGTGTCTGGTTTGCATCCACGTTGGCGCGAGCGAGTTGGGTCCGCGTGTCGGGTTTGCATCCGTATCGGCACACGTAAGTCGGGTTCGGGTCCGACGAAATTCGTGTGTCTACAAATGCCCCCTCAAGGACGAGTGCGTCGGTGAGAGCGTGTCGGGTTTGGACACGTAGGAATCGTAGAGCGCTTGTCCTTGATTCCTTTTGTGGGCAGGGTTGGGAGTCTATTTAAGGACCCCTACCCCCTTCTTCCGTCATTGCGTTTCTTTGCGAAGGTTCTGCCGGCTTCTGGAGACTGCTGTCGGAAGAGAGCTGCCTGGGTTTGCACGAGACTTGCTCTGTCTTCCCGGTGTCGCTTCTTTCGTCGGCCTTGTGCTTTTGCGTGACGGTTCTGCGGGCTTCTGAAGACCGTCGTCGAAAGTGTGCTGCCTGGGGTTGCACGAGACTTGCACCGTCTTCCCGGTGTCGCTTCTTTCGTCGGCGGCGATGGTGCGCGATTTCGCGGTCGTTGCGAAGGCGGGTTCGAAGCGACGATGCGACGAGGCTTGCGGCGGGGAGGATGGAGGAGCGCGGCTGAGGTGCGGGTCGCCTTCGCCGCCTCTCTCTTCCTCCTTCTTCTTCTTCTTCTTCTTCTCTTTTTTTTTTTTTTTCCTTCTTCTTCGGTTCCGGGCTGCACGGGCAGCAGCGGCAGCAGCGCCGGCGCGGGGCGCGGCGGGGCCGGCGGCGCGCGGGGTTGCAGCGTGCGGTGGCGCGCGGGAGGCGGCGACGGCGCGCGGCGCGCACGGCGGCCGGCGTGCAGGGTGGCGGGCGCGAGCGGATCGGGCGCGGGGGCCGGGTCCGGCGGCTGCGGGACCGAGTGGGTCGGGCTCGGGGGCCGGGTCCGGCGGCCGCGGGGGCCGGACGGGTCGGTCTCGGGGGCCGGGTTCGGCGGGCGCGGCGGCGGTTTCGTCGGGCTGCAGGCGAAGAAGAAGGAGAAGGAGGGGGGTGCGGGCCGCCCCCCCCCTTCCTTCTTTGCTGTTGGTTTCCAATTGGAAGGGGGCGAGGGGCCCGTGGGCCCCCCACTTGTTGACTCTTTTTTTTTTTTTTTTTTTTTTTTTTTTTTTTTTGAACTTCGAAGGTGCCGATGATACCAGTGTCGGCTCGTGGCACACGGGTCACGACACGGGTGTGGGCTGGCTGGAGAGTAATCTTGAATCGGGCAATCCTCTCGACAGGGGTGCAGGCCCCCTCTTTTTTTTTTTTTTTTTTTGGTGCGCTTGTCTTGACTTGCCTCCTTTCATGGTCCTCCAGGGCCCGCGTCTTCGAGAGTTTGACTTCCTTGGGCTGGATAGACGAGGATTTCTTCGACGGGAGGAGATGCCTTTGCTTTCCTTTCACTCGTGTGCGCCGTCACCGCAACTCAAGGCGGGAAGACCTTCTGTCGTTGCTCCGTGTCTTTGTGCACGAGCGCATCACAGAAGATGGAGTCGCGGATGCGACTTGCGGGATGCTGAAATTAAGCGAGAAGATCCATACTGACGAAGGGATCTCCATGAAGCTTCTGCGGCCGAGTTTGAGTCTTCCGTTCCATCATTGCAGTGAAGAGTTCGTGCCTACGCCAGTTGTTGCCTCGAAGATATGTGCCAGGCTGACCCGATGGGGCCCCGATTCTTGGCCTCGGGGCGACGTCCAGTACCTTTGCGGCTTTCGCGAGTGGATGGACGAGCTCTACGAGGTCTTTGGCGCGGAACCTGAGATGAACTTATTGGCCAAATTTCTGGCGCCGGCTCGTCGGGAGTACAGTCGTCCTGAGGGGATGTACCGTGCGCTTTGTGAGCTTTGGTGTCCGGAGACTAACACCTTCCTTACTGGGGCAGGGGAGATAGGCATCTCGCTTCGTGACGTCCATATCGTTTCTGGGTGCCCCGAGGTACGGAACTACTACCAAGAGGAGGTGCCTGCCTTGAAGGATCTGCTGGACAGCAGCTACGCTCCGAGTTCTTGCCTCCTTCTGTTCAAGGCACATGCTATCATTGCGGCGAGGGATCAATCTGATCGAGTGCGTCCTTCTTCTTGGGTCGATTTTTGGTTCAGAGGCGAGTATAGAGCTCCAGCGCCCTCAGCTCACCCGATGTGGAAGATTGCTCAGATGCAGAGACCTCCGCTTCGCTCCTTTGCGAGGCCTATCGATTCCTTGGCTCGAGAGAAACACTCAATGGAGGGGAAGCAGTGCCCCTGGGAACTCCTTGGCCTGAAACGGGACAGCGAGGAGTGGCGATCGGTTTACCGGGCCGCCGGGCTGGTCATCTTTCTTTGCCGGTTCGTGCTTCCGTGTTCTGGGGAGGCCATTCGTCCGGGGACCTTCCTTGCTGCTTCCAGGATGGAGAGGGGCGAGCTCTTCAATCTAGCCCCAGCCATACTATGCGCCTTGTATCGGGCTCTCAGCGGGACTTACTGGGACTTGTCTGGCTCAGATAAGGCCAAGGAGGAGCTTGGCCGGTCGGCTGCTTTCGGACCCTTGCATTATTTGTACGGCTGGATAGCTCTGCATTTCCCGAAGGGGATCTTTGCCAGGCGCGGGCATCCAGCCGAGCTACCTTTCCTACCCGGGGTAGGAGGGATCTTGAACGCCTTTATCAGTTGGGAGCGTCCGAAAGAGTGTGCTCGTGCCCTTTTGAGGAGGATGGGGAGCGTTGATTTTGAATTTCTGTCGGAGCATTCGGTGCTGCCTTTGGAGAGGTCGACTGTGTACGACAATGACGGGCTCCCGGACAGCCTTTACTGGAATATGGTCAGCTGCCGTCCTGGCTACTTGGTCTGGCGCAAAGGGGATGTGGTGGAGGTGGAGCAGTACTCCCCCCATCGCTTTTGCCCGTCAGCAGGGGTTTCGCCAGGAAGTCCCTGGCACGCCTCAGCAGTTGCAGGGGCGTTTTAGTCCACAGGAGGGCTACCGTCTGTGGGCTTCTCTCTACGCTCGTTTTACTGGCAGTAGTTTCTTTCCTGGGGCCAAATCCGGATTTCGGGATGCCGCGACTCCGGAATACCGCCAGTGGGTTGAAGGGCGAGTTTCTCCTTTACTTGCGAGTTTTCCAATCGACGTCTTGGTGAGTAGCGGGTTCAGGAATTTCTGCTTCAATCACTCTGCGGGAGTGGAGGACCGTCGCCTCCGATTGGGGCTTCAAAGAGCGCAGAGGAGCTGCAGTCACCTCTCCAGTGCTCGTCGTGTCCCTTCTTCCGTTCCGGTGCTGGATGTCGAGCTTACTAGTGCCCCTGGGGCATTTCGTTTCCCAAAGGCCGAAGTTGAGGGTGCCCCTCCCAAGAGAAGAAAAATATGCATTCCTCGTGGGATGGTCCCGAGAGTTCCTTATCTAACGGAGGACGCCGAGGAGCCTGGACTTCTGAAAGATGAGGTGATTCCTCCGTCTAGGACCGCTTCGTCTGACCACACAGGTATGGAGCTCTCTTCATTTTATTCGCCCTCTATGTTCAGGAAGTTTTATCTTGCTGAGCACCGCTCCTTTCTTTTGACCAGATTCCGTTATAGTGGTAGAGCGCGGAGTGAGCTCTTCGAAGGTGCCTCTTGGGCATTCGTCCACCGGTGCTGCGCAGGAAGTGCCCGAACCCTGTGGGCTGGATATCCCTCCGGATGATTTGGATCTCCTCGGACTTTGCGGGGAGAACTTTCCTAGGGGTGACATTAACCTGGACGACATCGATGTCGATGCCCTGTCTTTTGGCGAGGAGGCTGAAGTCTCGAGCGTCGACAAGCGGCGTTCCCCGATGACTGTGCCTTCGTGTCCTTTGGTGGAGACGGTTGTTGCAGCGGTAGCGGCGGTTTCCCCGGTTCCGCCACCCTCGTTGGCGCAGGCGGCTCCTGTTGCGGCCGTAGTGGGGGTAAAGGTCCTGCCTACCTACTCCGAGGCGCCTCGCCCGGATTTGAGGCCGAGGAGCAGAGTCTCAGAGTTCCTTCTCGCGAGCTGTCGGCAGTATATCAAGTCGTCGTTGGAGCCTTTCCAAACTGCCGGCCTTGGCGCCCTCCAGGACTGGTGGTCGACGGACGGTGCAGAGTTTTGTGCGAGCCTGGCAGAGTTCAAAGTTGACAGCTCTCTTTTCGCTGATCAGATGAACCTGCTTGTGACCGATAGCGAGACTTATCGATCCCGGCGGGCTTTGCTGGAGGGGAGCTCCCTTTCTGAGCTGGAGGCCGCTGAGGCGAGTCTAAGTCAGTCCGAGCATCAACTTGCAGAAGCTACGTCCAGCCTATCGAAGGCTCAGAGGAAGTTGGAGTCTGCGCGCGCCTCACTTAGAAAGGCGGAGTCTCGTTTGGAGCGGGCTGAGGCCACGGAGGGCGCTTTGAAGGCGAGTCACTTGAGGCAGCAGTCGGACCTGGCAACCCGTCGCGAGCTTCTAGCTGCTCGTCCCGTGGAGCTTCAGAGAGTGGAGGCGACTAGGGAGGAGCTGCTGCGCCGTCTTCAAGCTCTGGACACCTTCTTTTAGTTCTTCCTTGTCCCATTGTGGCTTTCTTTTTCAGGACTTATGAGATGTACTACCTTCGCTTCATTAATAATATCGCCTCATTTTGCCACACCCTTTCCATGGAACTTTATTGTCTTTTTCTTTTGGTCGGACTGAACCTGAAGTAACTTCTCAGGCTGCCTACGTACCCCCCTAAGGGGGATCAAGTCGCACGTAGTTCATTTTTTTTTTTTTTTTTTTTTTTTTGAACAAGGGGTGTGGCCTTGCTTTAGGCATAGTACCTTTTGAGGTACTTGCCGTTGATGGGGCCGAGTGTCAGCCCTTCTGGCGTGGTGAGGAGGTAAGCGCCGTTGGAGTAGACTTCCTTGACGGAATGCGGGCCATCCCATTTGGCGTCAAATTTCTTCCCTCCTCGATGCGAGAGAATGATGGGGCGTTTGACCGCCAGCACCAGTTCCCCTACCTGGAATGATCGAGGACGAATCTTCTTGTTGAAGGCGCGAGAGAGCCTGGCCTGATAACACTCCAGCCGCTGTTGAGCTTCGAGGCGTCTTTCATCCAGTGCTTCCAATTCTGCCAGGCGGAGCTGGGCGTTGTCATCGCTGGTGAGGCCTTCCTGGACTGCTATTCTGAGTGACGGGATCTGGAGCTCGAGCGGAAGAACGGCTTCCACGCCATAGACGAGGGAATACGGCGTTGCTTGTGTCGGCGTGCGGAAGGATGTTCGGTAAGCCCATAGTGCTTCGCCCATGCGTTCGTGCCAATCTTTCTTTGTCTTCGAGACGGTTTTCCCCAGTAGCTTGCACAGAGTTTTGTTGAAGGCTTCTGCTAGACCGTTGGCCGGAGCGTTGTACATTGTCGAACAACTCTGCTTAATGTTGTACAATGCGCAGAACTGGCTGACGGCAGCGTTCTTGAACTGCTTCCCGTTATCTGTCACGATGTAGCGGGGGACTCCATAGCGGAAGATGATGTCGTTCTGGATAAAGCTGATGACGGAGTACTTTGTAACTTCCCTCAACGGTATCGCTTCAGCCCACTTGGAGAAGTAGTCCGTTGCCGCCAGGATGTAGAGATGTTGCTTGGATGACTTGGGCAGAGGACCGACGATGTCGAGACCCCATCCGTCGAAAGGCCAAGACGCGATTGTTGGGTGTAAAGGCTCCGGAGGTTGACGGATGTAGTCCCCGTGCATTTGGCAATCTTGACATCTTCTCGCGTACTCCAAGCTGTCTTTGATCATGGTAGGCCAGTAGTATCCCATCCTTTTGACGCGGAAGTGAAGCTTCGGACCGGACTGGTGCGATCCACAGATTCCAGCGTGTACTTCTTCGAGCGCGGCTTCTGCTTCCTCTTTTGCGAGGCACCTCAGGAGAGTGCCGTCATAGCTTCGTCGGTACAGTTCGCCGTTGAAGTGGTAGAACCTTAGAGATCGTCGACGGATGTCACTTTTGCGCTTCGGATCTTCGGGGAGCTTACCATGAACGAGATACTCCACAAGCGGTTGCCTCCAGTCTGGTCCTTTAACCTCGAGGACATGCACCGCGTTGGTTTGAACCGGTATTTCGGGCGGACCCTCTTCTTTGGTGATCACGAATCTCCTGCAGACGGGGACAACGAGAGAACGTTCATCTGGGAACGGGAGTGTAGCCGCCAGATTTGCGAGTGCGTCAGCCTGCTGGTTGAGGTTCCGGGAAACGTGTTGGATGGAAGCAGCCTTGAGTTTTTCGAGGAGCCTCACAGCTTGCGCGTGCAACGGTACCAGGTCTTCTTTGTTGACTTCGTATGCCCCCAGGACTTGCTGGATCACGAGTTGAGAGTCGCCAAAGATCTCTAGTCCTTGAAGCTTCATTTCGTCGGCCAGCTCGAGACCGATGAGTAGGGCTTGATATTCTGCCACATTGTTGGAACATGATTCCGAGAGCAGGAATGAGAAGGGGAGTATTTCGTTGTCCGGAGTGACGAAGATGACTCCGGCTCCCGCTATGTCCTGCCTAGCTGCGCCGTCGAAGAATATTTTCCAAGGCGGGGCGATGTCGACGGAGAACACTTCTTCATCTGGGAGATCTTCTGATAACTCCCATTCTGCCGGGAGAGGGTATTCTGCGAGGAAGTCCGCGAGGGCCTGCCCTTTAACCGCTTTCTGTGGCACGAAGGTGATGTCGAATTCAAGTAGCAGCAGGGCCCACTTGGCTAGACGTCCGGAAAGGACTGGTCTCGACATGATGTATTTGAGTGGGTCAGCCTTCGAGACGAGTCTGATGGTGTGAGCGAGCATGTAGTGTCGCAGCTTCTTCGTGGCGAAGATGAGCGCTAAGCAGACCTTCTCGATTGGGGAGTAATTCAGCTCTGCTCCGACGAGAGTGCGACTTAGGTAGTAGCAAGCTGTCTCCACGCCAAGTTCATTGTTCTGGGCTAGGAGTGCCCCCAAGGACTGCTCTTGGGCGGCGATGTAGAGGATGAGCGGCCTCCCTTGAACCGGTGCTGATAGGACTGGCGGCTTCAGTAGATATGCTTTGATGTTTTGGAGTGCTTCTTGGCACGCTTCATCCCATTTGAACGGCGCTCCTTTCTTCATGAGGCGGCTAAAAGGGTGGCACTTTCCAGCCAAGTTGGCGATGAATCTTCGGATATACGCCAAGTGCCCTTGGAGGCCTCTGAGGTCTCGCACTGTATTTGGTGCGGGCATATTGACGATATCATCAATTTTGGATTGATCTATCTCAATGCCACGATGTCGGACGACGAAGCCGAGGAATTTGCCCGAGGAGACTCCGAACGCGCACTTGAGCGGATTCATGCGGAGTTGGTACCTTCGAAGTCGTTTGAAGATTAGCTCAAGATCTTGTAGATGTGCCGACCTCTTCTTAGATTTCACCACGAGGTCGTCGACATAACACTCCACGTTTTGATGAAGAATGTCGTCGAAGATTTTCTGCATAGCTCGCTGGTAGGTGGCTCCCGCGTTCTTCAAGCCGAACGGCATTACCTTATAGCAGTAGATTCCTTTTGGTGTGCGGAACGCCGTGAGCTCCTCATCCTTGGGTGCCATCCGAATCTGATTGTAGCCCGATGATCCGTCCATGAAAGTGAGCACCTCGTGACCTGTCGTCGCATCGACCATTAGTTCCGTGATTGGCAAGGGGAAGTCATCCTTTGGACATGCGTTGTTCAAATCTCTGAAGTCCACGCACACTCGGATTTGGCCGTTCTTCTTTTTGACGGGGATGACGCTAGAGATCCATGTCGGGTACTTGACCTCTCGAATGAAGCCGGCTTCGATCAATTTGTTGACTTCGCCTTCTATATGGGGTACCAGTTCTGGCCGGTAGCGCCTTTGTCCTTGCTTGATAGCGCTGGCTCCGTGTTTGACGCTGAGCTGGTGCACTGCGATTTTTGGATCGAGGCCCGGCATCTCCTTGTAGGACCATGCGAAGACGTCTCTGTATTCTTTAAGCAGTTTGATGTATGCAGCTTCTTCCTCCGGGGTTAAGAGCGTGCTGACGAATGTAGGCCGAGGCTCCGTCTCCGTGCCCAAGTTGACTTCCTTCAAGTCATCAACGGTGGACTGCCCCCCTTCTTCGAGGACTGGCGGGGCGTCGGGCAACTCGTCGTCCGACGTAGAAGTGTCACCGTTGTCGGGATCCGTAATAGAGATATGATTGGCGGTAGCCATGGGTGGGTGGGTGGGTGTCGAAACGAAGTCCTCGATTGGCATCCCCAAACGATCGAACGCCGACTTCTTCTTTGATTGTTTGACTGGCCCGAGCCTCTCGATCACGGATGTGCGTTTTCGATTTGACCAGTCTTTACCACCTCTGGTTTGCTTTCGGAACAAGGCTTGGCATCGAACCCGTTGTCGTCTTCTCCTGCTGTCTGGACGGCTGAGGTAGGTAGAGCGTGCATCGGAGATTGTCGATTCTTCGGTCGCTTCATCTACCATCCTCGCCTCGGTGTAGTTCGAGGTGAAGGTCTTCTTTGCTGCGGTTCTGATAACCAACAGAGCTTGACTGGAGCCGATGCCTCGGCGGTTCGGGGGAATTTGCTCGCCGTTTTGAAACAGCCGAGCTTGAGTTCTTGTCATCCCATGCGGAGTTGCTGCTGGTGGGAGTGTGCCCATGGCGCTTTCCTCATTGTAGCCAGCTCTAAACAGCAACTTGGCAGCATTTTGCCCCCAACTCCCTTCTGGTTTGAATCCGAGTTGCTCGAGGTCTGCTGATTCGACGGGTCTGCTCGGGTTCGGAGCTTGCGTCAGACTAGGTAGTGGCATCGTCATTCCTTGCAGAGTGATGACATTGGCCTGAGATAGCGTCGGGGCCATCTTCCTCGTCGGAGTAGAAGGCGATCGTTCGGATTTACGGAGCCACTGAGGCGCGAGACGCAGGATAGGCACCGTTTGGATTGGCAACGGGGTATGTTGCGTTGCTCTTGGCTCGAAGCTGATGCGCATCCTTTGCCTAGGTTTCGGCGTTCCTTGGATCTTGAGTCTTGCCTCATCAGAGGGTGGCACCGAATTTGCGGGAAGTGGAGTCTTGTCCTGCTTCACTTCTTCAATCTTTTGAGCTCGAGGAGCTTTAGCTGGAAGAACTTCCGCGACCAGGCCCTTTGCTTGGTAGAATTTAGCGTCGGCCAGGTGTGCCTCGGCCTCGTTGAATGGCTTGTCGTCCGCAACTATGCACCTCTCCACGCCTTCTTCGTAGTACTTGAGGCACTGGTGCCAGGTGGATACCACGACACCGTTCTCGTGCAGCCATGGTCTTCCTAACAGGAGACGATATGATGTCTGGCAGTCGATGATGTGGAAGAGGACCGTTGTATCCAGCGGGCCGATTGACAGCTTCAGGCGAATGATTCCAACGGTGGA
Organism: Chamaelirium japonicum; assembly: GCA_947650365.1. Classification (NCBI taxonomy): domain Eukaryota; kingdom Viridiplantae; phylum Streptophyta; class Magnoliopsida; order Liliales; family Melanthiaceae; genus Chamaelirium; species Chamaelirium japonicum. Next base: position 64,455,402 of record OX393559.1, on the reverse strand, counting down.
CTGTCCGCCCTGGTTGAAGCCTTGAATGACCAACTGACTCGGCGAGAGCTGGTCGTTGGTGATGCCGAGTTGGCGCATCGTCTGGATGGGCATGATGTTGACGGCGGAGCCGCAGTCCAACAGGATTCGGTTCACTGGCTTCTCCTTGATGTATCCCGAGACGTAAAGAGGCCGGTTGTGCAATCGCGTCCCGAGTTGCAGGTCCTCGTCCGAAAAGGTTATCGTTGCGTCACATGAGGCTGCAGCCTTGCGCTTCTGGTCGCCCTTCCTCTTCCTGCTGTAGCTATCCGGATCGGCCAAGGCCGCAGCTATTGCCAGGCGAGCCTTCTTCGGGAGATGCAAAGCTTCTACAAGCGGCATGTGCAGTATTGCTTCGTCTTGAGAGGCTGTGCCCCCTTTGTCGGAATCGTCTCCCTCATCGGTGGAGTCGCCTTCTTCAGAAGCTTCGCTTTCATTATTTCCTTCCGTCGCCTCATGGACTTCGACCATGCAACAAGATACCTTGATGTGTTGGTCCGCTAGGAGGAAGTGATCCAGGAAGAACTCTTGCAAAGTTGTCGGCTCTGGAAGACTCTGCTGAAGGATGTCGTCTCGGTTTGCTGGCGGCACTTTGAACGCCTTCCTCCCCGGAGCCTTGCTTTTCTTCTTGTAGGTCTTCCGCTTGGTGAATCCCCTCATCATACGGTCTTGTTTGAGCTTCTTTTCTTGCCATGGCTTTCGTCGCCGCGGTAACATGACCCATGCTTCTTCGTCAGTGGATTCCCCTTCGCTGGGATGATGGTCGACAGCAGCAACTGGTTTCTTTGATGATACTTGTTCTTCCGGAGGCTCTACTGGCTCGTCTTCCGATCCCCAGCCGGTGGGCTTGATTTCGTTGATCGAAACGGACGGAGGCCTTGAGTAGAGGACGTAATAGTCGAACTTCCCTGAAGGCTGGCCTAGCAGACCGACTTCCGGATATCCTTGCTCGTATCTTTCCCGAAGAGCGCGTTGGGACATAGCTTGACTGGAATGGACTTGCTCTTCTCGAGGCTCTACTGGCGTGTCTTCCAATTCCCAGCCGGTGGGCTTGATTTCGTTGATCGAAACGGAAGGAGGCCTTGAGTAGAGGACGTAATAGTCGAACTTCCCCGAAGGCTGGCCCAGCAGACCGACTTCCGGATCTCCTTGCTCGTATCTCCTTTGGAGCGCTCGTTGGGATGTATCATTGCTTGGAAGAGGTGCTGGCGTGAGCGATGATTGCCCCCAGGGCAGCGGTGTTTCCTCCTCGGTGAGCGCAGGAGTACGTTGACGTCGCTTCGAGACTTTCGGCCGGGAAGTTGACTTAGCGATTGGAGCTTGCCGGTTGATGCGCAGTTTGGGCATGCTTCGTCGGGCAGCGACGAGTACTGGCGAGAAGGAGCCGAAGGTGATGGACGTCATGTTGGCCGTAGCAACCTCCCCGGAGTCGATCTCTATCTTCCCTTGCTTAGCGAGCGCCATGATTCTTTCCTTGAAGACGAAGCATCTTTCGATGGGATGACTCACCACCCGGTGGTATTTGCAGAAGAGAGGGTCGTCGACGCGATGCATCTGCTCGGGCCTCTTCGAAGGAGGGAGCTCTATCATCTTCTCTTGCAGCAGCTGGTCGAACATGGAGGAGACTTCCGAGTCTGGGAAAGGGTATTCTTTGGCTTCGAGCTCCTCGAGAGTCATCCTTTGTCTTGGCGGCGGAGGCGGTGGTATGGCGACTCCTTTCTTCTGATCTGGCTTGCCACCGATCTTGAGCGGCTTGGAGGTTGAAGCGACGTCAGCAACATTGACTTGCTTTAGTTTCGTTGCCGGTGGCTTGTCCTTCTTTTCTATCTTCAAAAAGTCCTTGTTCTTCGAGTCCCCGCGGTTTGCTAGGCTGAGTTCCATGTCATGAGCCCGAGTTGCGAGTTCTTCAAAAGACCGAGGCTTGATACCTTTGAGGATGTAGAGCAGACCCCAGTGCATGCCTTGGGTGCACATCTCGATGGCCGAGTCTTCAGACAAGCGGTCTCGTGAATTCAGCGCGAGGTTCCTCCACCTGTCGATGTAGTCGATCACTGGCTCGTCTTTCCTTTGTTTGACGGCAGTGAGTTCGGTCATGCTGACTGTGCGTCTGGTGCTGTAGAAGCGATTGAGGAACTCCCTCTCCATCTGGTCCCAGCTGTCGATGGTCCCTGCAGGAAGATCAACGTACCAGTCGAACGCGTTGCCTTTGAGGGTGCGAACGAATTGCTTCACCATCTCGTCGCCATATGTGCCGGCATTATTGCAGGTCTCGATGAAGTGGGCGACGTGCTGTCTTGGATTTCCTTTTCCGTCGAAGTGCTGAAACTTTGGCGGCTGGAATCCGACTGGGAACCGTAGCTGCTGGATCCTCGTAGTGTAGGGCTTCGAGTATGCCGCCGTGATCGGAGGAAGGCTACTGCCGTGGGATCGCATCATGTCGGCTATCAATGCTTGGACTTGCTGAGCACTCATCGTAGCCGCTGCCGGAGGTTGTGTGGCCACCGAGGCTGGCATTGGGGAGACGACTTCCACTGGGATGGGAGCCGAGGAGAGCGCTGGAGTAACTGCTTGACTCGTCGGAACAACCTCTGTAGGAGCGGGAGTTGAAGACGGAACTGGAGCGGCTACTGGAGAAGCGACGGGTTGGCCGACTGGTGCAGCGTCCTTTACGCTTAGCTTTTGGAGCAGAGTGTTGATGTGACGATCCTTCTCCTCCATAAGCCGAGTAATCTGCGCTATATGCTCGCTCATCTGCATGACTTGGAGTTGAAGAGCGGACGGAGGGTGGTGACGGAGAACGTCTCGGTGTTGCATGTTCGCATCCTCGCCATCATCATCGGAGACGTAGTTACGCCGACTTGCTTCTGGCTGATGATTGATGTTTGCCCCCTGCAGAGGAGGTGCGACGTCTGCTGGAGAACCCGAACGGGTTCGGGATTGGGGCTGGTCCTCCCCAAACTTCTGGACATGGGCTCCAGGATCGAGGCTCGTTTCTTCAAGCACCAAGGCCTCGTCGGCGCTTTGGCGAGCATCTTCGGTAGTAGCTTCTGGCACGAAGACGTCCGCAAGAGTCCGTGTACGCCGAGTGTAGACGCACACCATCGGAGGAGGATCACCCTCCGGATTTACTGGATCACCGTGTCGGAGTAGAGGAGACTCGGCGATTGGTGAGAGGCTTGGAGCAAATGCATCGTTGTTTGTTCCGGCCATTGCAAACTTCAAGCAGCTTCTTCAACCGTACGGATGAAAGGAGAAGAGGTCCCACCGGGCGTGCCAGAAATCTGTGGACGCGGAAAAAAGCGCGGGTCGTCTTTATTGCGAATCACACGAGATTACAATTGTGGCCGGGACCCGGGTTGCTCGGGTGTAGCGAGTCCGGGTTGCGGCGAGTTTTGATCAGGGGATTGTGGGAAAGATCTTCTGGGGGATCCCTTTGATCCGCGTCTCCACGTGGTGTTCGTGCGAGAGCTCTGAAGGGGCTGCCCAGGACAGGGGTTTTACAGGGAGAGGGTTTTGGAGAGGCTAAGGAATGTCCACCGTTGCTTTGTCCCTTCCGTGCTTCGCGCTTCCTCGGCTAGGGGGTTTTCGGCTTTGTTCCTCGGTCTTCGTGTCTTCCTCGTTCCTTGCTTGACCTCGGTGTCCTTGATCGTCGGTTCGCGGCGTCGATCGAGATTTTGGCGTCGGCTTTGGCTTTGGCTTTTTGGCTTTGGCTTGGCTCCGGCGTGGCTCTGGCTTTTGCTTTGCTTCGGCGCTTGCACTTGGACGTAGCTGGGAGAGACTTGCGATGCTTTCGTTCTTCCGGACTTCGCGTCGTATCGGCTAGAACGTGCGGTGCTTTTGCTCGTGGCCGGCGTAGTCGCTTGGCTTTGGCACTTGCTTTGCTTTGGCGCGGGCTTTACTGGGGCTTTACTTTGGCTTCTTGCGTTGCTTTAGCTTTGGCGTCTACTCGATCTTCTTCTTCGAACGACGTGGGCTACTCCTCCGGTGCTTCGACAGTTTGCGTGTCGACTGGACTTCTCTTCTTCTCCGGGCTTCTTTGGCGTGATCGGGGTCGAAGAATGCTTTTGAAGATGGTAGGGGTAGCACCGATCTCCGTGCGACGGTTGTAGCGTCGGCTTTTGTTGATGAAGACGACGGGGTAGTGACGCTTCAGATGATCTGTTCCAGCCTTTCTTCTTCGTGGATGGTGCAGATGTTTGTCGAAGACGACGGGGTGATGACGCTTCGCTTCTCTCCTCCGGGCTTTGGGGCTTGATCGGGATCGAGGACTTGTTGGAGACGACGGGGTAGTGCCGCTCCTCTTCTTCTCCGGGCTTTTGGGCTTGATCGGAGTCGAAGCTTGTTGGAGACGACGGGGTAGTGCCGCTCCTCTTCTTCTCCGGGCTTTTGGGCTTGATCGGAGTCGAAGCTTGTTGGAGACGACGGGGTAGTGCCGCTCCTCTTCTTCTCCGGGCTTTTAGGCTTGATCGGAGCCGAAGCTTGTTGGAGACGACGGGGTAGTGCCGCTCCTCTTCTTCTCCGGCCTTTGCTTCTGGCGTCCTCGGAGTCGAAGGGTTCTTCTTCTCCGAGCTTTCTTCTTCGTGAACGGAGTCGAAGGGGTGATCTTCGTGCGCAAGGGCCTTCACGTTGATGAGGACTTTCAGTAAGCCGATCCCTCGGGACAGGCTTGACTGTGCCTCGTGAAGCCTTGGGTCGATGAAGAAGCGTGCTTTCTTCTGCAGAGCTCTGGCGCTTCGTCTTCAATTTCTCGACCATTTTTTCCTTCCCCCACCCCCTCTATTTATAGGCAAAGAGGTGGGGAGAGAGATATGGAAACTCTTTAATTTTAAATCCCCTTGTATCTCTCTCATAATTACCCGGATTTTATTCATCCATTGATGAGGGGAATAACATTTAGTTGTTTTCCTTTTCTGGCGGGTGCAATTATGGCTGGATTTCGCACACGAAATCGATGGCGATCGGGCGCTTCGTCTTGTGCGTCGGATCGAGGGATCGGCGCAGATCCGCGTGTGCGCAGACGTCATACGCTACCTCCCCCCGCGCATGGCGGTATTTTTTCCTTTTCTTTCTTTTCTTTCCTTTTCTTCTCTTTCCTTTTTCTTTTCTTTCCTTTTCTTTTCTTTCCTTTCTTTTCTTTCCTTTTTCTTTTCTTTCTTTCTTCTTTTCTTTCCTTGCAGGGCCGGCCGGCCCCTCCTTGGGGTTCGGTCCCCACTAGGGCCGGCCCTATAGGGTTCGGACCCTAGTAGGGGCCGGCCCCTCTTGGGGCGGGGTCCGAGTCCATGCCGGCGCGCGCGAGTCGGGTCTGCGTGTCTGGTTTGCATCCACGTTGGCGCGAGCGAGTTGGGTCCGCGTGTCGGGTTTGCATCCGTATCGGCACACGTAAGTCGGGTTCGGGTCCGACGAAATTCGTGTGTCTACAATGGAAATTGTGTTGGTTGAGGCTCGGACTTGACCTCATCTACACAAGAATCTTCGTAGATCATGTGCTCAGTGTACTTGTCGTATTGCACAAACCCACGATCCTCCATCGGTAGAGAAATACAATTTTAGGGGGAAATGAGCACATAAGTGGTGTGAAAAAGAATTTCTATGTGTTTGTAATTATTGATTTTTTTATTTTTAAAATATTATTTTATAATTTTTAGCGGTAATGTGCCTAGAACCCCCTCTCCAAAACTACGTTTAAGCTAAAGCCCGGACAATAGTTTCGTTTGAGCTCCGGTCCTCGTAACTAATCATGTTAATAGGGTGTTAGTGAGGCATTGCTATGAATGAGATCTACGTTGTTATTCAGTCCAACGGAAGACTACAGCTAAGAAAATTATCTAAAACTTAACAAATTTATAGATCATGCCACTATATTGAAAACATGTATTTTTTTTACCATGTTCAAACAATTGCAATCTTTTCGATTCACGACGGAATCCGACGATTTCAGTTGCGTTGGAATCCTCATTGAATCCTCATCACTTCGTAGGTGACAATCAGAATTAAAATTAAGAACAAGTCATGTTTTCCATGTGAAAAAAACTATTCATCATAATTTTGTATATAATTTTCGTAGACTCAAGCCTTAGCCATTCATTGCACCAAGATCTAATTGGTGAATCACACTTGGCCCCAACCAGAAGGTTGCAATATGAGTGAGAACAACAATGTGTATAAAAAAGTATAGTTGAATAGCATTACGGGTGTAAATCGGGATTAGTAGGGTTTTATTTTTTATTTTTTTGTGACTCATCATTTGTTTCGAATATGTTTTCCTCCTTATTTATTCCATTTATGGGTGCACTGTTTTTTATTTTGAGTTCTACAATGAACTAATACTATTTCATTCCATGTATTAATTATTTTTTCATTGTTTGAATTTGTCATTTTTTTTTTGCCTAATGTGATAATATAAATGTTATTCAAAATAAATTATATTATGGATCATTTGATGCTTACCAAAATTCAAAAATATCAATTTAAAAAAGTAAAGTATCAATTAAAAAAATTAGATTTCTTTAGCACAGATTGCTTTTAGATTATTACAAAAAAATAAAAATGATAAGAAATAACAAACCAAACATTAGTAAGTGAAAATCACTCAAAATTTAAACATAAACATTACAATATAAAGTATTTTAAGCTTAAAGTACAAAATTCTAGAGTATCAATTAAAAAAAGTAGAGTATTAATGATAATTTATTGGGGATTCTTTTTTTCATTGCACATTTGGATTTTTTTAAAATTTTTATATTGCCTATTACCATTCTTTATACGTTTTAAAAAATAAATTGCATGACGAAGCATTATCTGCCTTTATATAGTTTTGAGTATCAATTCAACACAATCGGAGTATCAATTGGATTGCAATAACAACACTTGGATTTTTTTGGTGCAGATTGCTTATGAATTATTATAAAAAAATATAAGAAATAATAAATTATATATGACTGTGTGTAAATCACTCAAAATAATAAATATTACTTGTCTTCATGTAATTTAGAGTACCAATTGGGTTGTAATAGTAATAATTAGGTTTTTGAGTCCAGGTTGCTTATAAATTTTGTCTTCATATAGTTGAGATATGATTGAGTAAAAAAACACTAAAAAAAAAGTTTTTGGTAAAAACCAGACCTGAAAAACTGACTCAACAAGCCCGTCCGGACTGATCTTGGATTGGACCCTTGACCCATGGCCTGATCCTACCTGATTGGGTCCCTTCATCGTCAGCCTATCCCGGCCCATCTCGATCCGGTTTACACCCCTAATGCTATTTAGTTTGAATTTTGTACACATATTGTTATCCACATTGATATCACAAACCATCGAGTTGAGGCCGAGTGAGGTACATAAGTTGGAGCTTGGTGCAATGGATGGTTGTGACTTGAGTCTGTAGAAAAAATATCTACAAAATTAGGACTAAATTGTTTTTTTTTTTACTAGTAAAAGAAGGGTTATCCCTTATTTTAATGTTTGATCGGCTCTGAATAAGTCAAAAAGGATTCGGTGTGAATTCCAATGCAACTGAAATTGTTGGATTCTGTTGTTAATAAGAGAAGTTGTGGGTGCAAATTTTGGCAGAAGTTTACGTATTACTACGGGACCCACCGGCCCTGCCTGGTGGGCCCACGAGGATTGCCACAGGACCCGCCTGGTGGGCCCACGGGGACTACCACGGGACCCACCGGCCCTGCCTGGTGGGCCCACGGAGACTACCACGGGACCCACCAGCCCTGCCTGGTGGGCCCACGGGGACTACCACGGGACCCACCGGCCCTGCCTGGTGGGCCCACGAGGATTGCCACAGGACCCGCCTGGTGGGCCCACGGGGACTACCACGGGACCCACCAGCCTTACCTGGAGAATCCCCAGATACGACAGCTGAAACCGCCATTTACCCCAGAATTCCACTTCTGGAATCCTATAAATAGCAGAGCCTTCGAATGTAAAAGGATCGATTCTAAAGAGATCGAATTCTCAGTTCTAAAAACCAGAGCTCTGGGATTTCCAACTTCCCATCTTCCACCTCTCTTTGATCTTCTTCTCTCTCTCGAAGAGATCAGTGTTTACAGTGATACTCGGCCTGTCGAGATCACCCCAGCATAAGTGTTAGTGAATTCGGGTTGCTCCCTATAGCACGGAGACGTAGGCTTCGGCTGAACTCCGAGATCACACCTCGTGTCATCAATCTCTCTGATTGCATCTCTGTTTACATATCAAAGCAACAACTTCCATCAATAGATCGACCAACGATCTTCGACGTCAACTTCAACTCCAATTGACTGGTGCTGCGAGAGTCTTCGGGTCGGCACAAAGATTTTCCCCCACAGTTTGGCGCCGTCTGTGGGATCCGTGCAAAAAGTCGAGCTCTCTCCACTACTACTTGATCGGTTAAGCATACAACCTATCTTGATAGCCAAACTTCCTCGCCTCCTCGGTTGATCAGACAACTGATCGGACGTCGGCACTCTCGTTGCACCCTTCGCTCTCTGAATGGCGAGAACAAAGCATCAGGGTCAACCAGAAGGAAGTAACACTCAACATCAACCTCGTCCTGAGACTCGTTCAATGAGTCAAAGGCTCAACTTCGGGCAGCCCCTTGCTGTCCCCGAGATGGGGGTTCACTCAGGGAGTGGAAGATCAGTCGATCGACCGATCGCCCCTCATCCTCATCAATCAATTGGGCAGACTGTCCCTGCTCCTGCTGAAGACCTTCCATCGACATACCAAGTCTCTGCAGTCGATTTCCAATTGCTCCAACTGGCGAAACAAAATGCCACCCTCACTGCTGAGAGGGATGCTCTTAAGAAAGCAGCTTCCGAAGCTGGGATCGTTCTGCCTATCCCATCTGCAAGTGAGAGGATCAATCTTCCACAACGTTCAATCCACTCCGAGCAACGGAGATCAATGGGCACTGCTGCCCTCGAAAGAATTCGTCGCGATCCTACTCCCTCTGCTGCTCCCTGGAAGCAGAGTGTCTGGGATCGTCTTGACGACGAGTCCTCCCAATCCTCTTCTGGTCGCAACTGCGACAAGAGGACACCTTCAAAGATCAACATGCCAAGGAAGCACCAAATGAAAGGCGCTCCTTCAAAGAGCAGAGTCTCCCCTTCCATTCCACTCCAACGTGGACTTGGATCGGACCTTCGACACCGACTTCAACCGGCAAATACTTCAATGCCTGAGCAAGACCTTGCGATCTTGCCTCTTGACCCGCCTCTAGGTCGAGGACACGGTCGTAGGGACGGTTACTCCTCTGCCGGGCCTCTACATCGAAGTCTCTTCGAGACCACCTTTCCAAGAGGATGGAGAACTCCTATCCTCCCCAAATTCAACTGCATCAGAGGAGATCCAAGCCTCCACATACTTGCCTTCAAGCAAGCTCTAACGCCACACGAAGAGGAAAACAACGTGCTCTTCCGCACCTTCGCGGGAAGTCTCGATGAGCCTTCGCTCGACTGGTATCACAATCTCCGAGCTGGGTCCATCACCCAGTTTGGCGTTTTGGCTAACCTCTTTGTGCAGCACTATCAACTCAATCTAAAGCCAGAGAAGAAGCTCGACTCTCTCTACCGACTGAGGATGGGTGCAGACGAGACTCTCCGCAGCTTCACGAGGAGGTTTCGCAACGAGCATGCTGCTCTCTCTGGAAGACATCTGGATGATGAAGCCATCATGTTGGCTTTCCAGAACGCTCTCCGCTTCGATCTACACATCTACAACGACTTCATCCGCAATCCCCCTCCTTCTCTGGGTGCAATGTTTGACTGAATCCAGAGGGAGATCGAGGTCGAAGATGATCAAGTCGCTCGGAAAGGGCGAGAAACTAAGAGAAGGCCTGCTGAAAGAGAAGCTCCTAAGTATGCTGCAAAGGCTCACAACGCTGAAGCAGCAGCCCCTCAGGCCAACAAAAGATCAAAGAATGATGGGCGTCGATCTCCAACGAAAACCACTTTCACCGAGTGGAATATGCCGGTCGAACAGATACTCGACCGCATTCAACACGAAGGGTTCGTTCGGAGGCCCAATCCTCTTCAGCCAAATTCCAAATTCACAGCAGACAAAACAGTCTACTGCGACTTCCACCGAAGCCACAGCCATTCCACTGATCGGTGTTTTCGGCTAAAATTCCATCTTGAAGACCTATTGCGAGAAGGCCATCTTCAAGAGTTCGTCAAAGGCGAACACGATCAACGTCGGACCTCTGCAAAGGGGAAAGAAGTGTGTTGGATACATCAAATCTCCTCAAACCGGCAAACTACCTCTGTGAATGCCAATGTTTTTGGTATTCATGGAACATTGCACAACCAAAGTCTGACTGGGAAAGAGGTGGATCGCCAAGTTCGACGCATCTTCCACGCTCGTTCTACTGCGAGCAAAGAAGATACCTGGATTGAGAAGCCCATCGAAGGTCTTGCTTGGCCTTCCATAGTCTTCAACGACACTGATCTCCAAGGAGTTCATACTCCACATCGAGACCCCCTGGTGTTGAAACTCATCATAGACGGAAGCACCGTCAATCGTATCCTCATCGACACCGGGAGTTCTATCGACATTATGTTCTCGGATTGCTTCAAGCGTCTGGGACATAAGTATCAAAGCCTTGACGTCGTTCCAAAGGTGATCACTGGTTTCAACGGTGAACAAAGCATCACGGTGGGCGAGTCCAGATTTACCATCGACCTCATCCGAGAGACTCGAGTCTCGGTGAGGTTTGCAATCGTCGAAGGAATGTCTAGCTACAACGCCATTCTTGGGCGACCATTCCTCCACCAGATCAATGCCATCTCCTCTTCTTATCACCAACTTCTCAAGTTTGCAACGGGAGAAGGCATCGTCTGCATTCGAGGTGATCAACAAGCTGGAAGGTCTTGTGAGGCTGCTGCGGCTAAAACAGATCGAAAGATCAATATTTCTCCTCCAAAGCGGCCACGAGATGAAGCTGGTCCCTCTTCCAAATAGCAATCAAAGGAGATTCCGCTGACCGAACCTCCACCTATCGAATGGGAAGCATCACCTTCAATAGAAGAAATCATCCCGATCAACATAGGCAGCGGAGATCTCCCTTGACAAACTTTCATTGGTACCGGTCTTAGCGACGCAGAAGCGCAAGACATGGTATCCTTCCTCCAGTCCAATATCGACGTCTTCGCGTGGTGCTTCGAAGATATGCCTGGGATCAATCCAGATGACGCTTGCCATCGACTTGCAATCAAAGAAGAAATGAAGCCTGTCAAGCAAAAGCCACGCACCATCCGACCAGAGCTGCAAGTTGCTGTTCAAGAAGAAATCACCAAGCTACTCGCAGCAGGTTTCATCCGTGAAGTAGAGTATCCTACTTGGATCTCTAACATTGTTGCTGTTCTAAAGAAGAATGGGAAAGTCCGAGTCTGTATCGACTTCACCAACCTCAACAAGGCTTGCCCCAAAGACCCATTTCCCATGCCAAGGATCGATAGACTCGTCGATGCCACTGCTGGCCACGAGCTATTGTCCTTCATGGATGGGTATTCTGGATATAATCAAATTCCACTTCATCCAGACGATCAAGAGAAGACTTGCTTCGTGACTAGCCGAGGTCTCTACTGCTACAATGTAATGCCATTCGGCCTCAAAAATGCTGGATCTACCTATCAAAGGTTAGTCACAAAAATGTTCGAAGATCAGATCGGTCGCAACGTCGAAGTCTACGTCGATGATCTCCTCACCAAGAGTTCCATTCGGAGCAAGCACCTTTCTGATATGGCAGAAACCTTTCAAGTTCTTCGATAATATCGTATGAAGCTCAACCCAGCCAAGTGCGCTTTCGGAGTTCAATCTGGCAAATTCCTGGGTCATCTTGTGACCAGGAGGGGTATTGAAGCCAATCCCGATCAAATTCGAGCCATCATCGATATGCCTTCACCTACAAATCGAAAAGAAGTTCAACGCCTCACTGGAAGGTTAGCGGCACTCAATCGATTCATCTCAAAATCTTCCGACAAGTACAAACCCCTCTTCGACAAACTACGAAAGGCGGATACATCTGGCTGGAGTCCAATCTGTGAAGAAGCATTTCAAAGCATCAAGAAATATCTGGTGCAAGCTCCTATCCTGACTGCTCCATTGCCAAAAGAAGACTTATGGCTCTATCTCGCCGTAACTGATCAAGCTATCAGTGCAGTCTTAGTCAGTAGAAGAGAAGGCTTTGAGCATCCAGTCTACTATATCAGCCACACTCTTCTTCCGGCTGAAACTCGTTATTCAAAAACTGAGAAGGTCATCCTGGCCTTACTCACTGCATCGCGTCGTCTCCAACCATACTTCGTCTCCCACCAGATCACTGTCATTTCAGAACACTCACTCAAAGATATCATTGACAAAGCTGGTCGAGCTGGTCGAATGACCAAATGGGTGATCGAAATGAGTGCTCTGGGGATTCAGTTCGAATCTCGCACTTCCATTAAAGGTCAAGCTGTTGCTGATTTTCTAGCTGATTTTCCAGTTGAAGACCCCATCACTTGGGAAGAAGATGTCGACATGCGCTTAGAAGATGAGAACAATACTCCGATCAACCTTGCAACAAGAATTGATCCAAGTCTCGAAGCTATCGCTGCAACTCCTCCATGGAAGCTATACACTGATGGAGCTTCAAGCGCGATCGGTTCAGGAACTGGGATAGTCTTGGTATCCCCTGAACTTGATCATCTTCAGAAGGCCACTCTCCTCGGATTCACCGCCACCAACAACGAAGCCGAATACGAAGCACTCATTTCCGGACTCGAAATGGCGGAATCCCTGGGGGTAGATCGAATCATCGTCTACAGCGACTCCCAATTGATCATAAGGCAAATCAATGAAGAATACACAGCTCGTGAAGAAAGAATGCAACTCTATTTGGCCTTAGTACGACGTCTTCAACAACGTTTTACTAATACTGAATTCATTCAAATTCCAAGAGCAGAGAACCGAGAAGCAGATGCCTTAGCCAATGCTGCCTCAGTTCTTGGAGACTCACTCGGAGGAAGGCAAATACAGATTGATTATCAAGAAGTGCCCAAGACCATCCCCGATCAACAGATCCTCGCTACTACAAAGAGATCTGGGGGTGGAGATCAACTTGCATTGAACCTCACCACTACTACAAATGAGCCTGAAGACTGGAGACGATCAATCTTTGATTTCTTCAAGCATGGCAAAATGCCCGAAGATCCAAATCAAGCCCGAAGACTTCAAAGGAAGCTCCCTTGTTACACTATTCAAGGAGAGGATCTATACTTCAAATCTCACAACGGGATGTTACTCAAATGCCTTGGTCCTGAGCAAGCACAGGCAATCCTGATTGATATCCACTCTGGAGCTTGTGGAAATCATTCGGGAGGAAGATCTCTTGAAGCCAAGACGAAGCTACAAGGGTACTACTGGCCAACAATGGCAAGGGATGCTCAACAAATAGTTCAAAGATGTGAGCCATGCCAAAGACACGCTCGAGCTATCCATCTCCCTGCAGATGAGCTTCATCAACTATCTAGTCCCTGGCCATTCCATCAGTGGGGGTTAGATTTCTTAGGTCCTTTCCCTCCAACTCCGAGCAAGAAGAAGTATCTATTGCTGGCCACAGATTACTTCACCAAATGGGTTGAAGCTGTGCCCCTCTTCCGAGAGACTGACGATGAAGTGATCAAATTCATTCGGCACAACATCTTCTCAAGATTTGGTACACCTCAAATTCTCGTTGCTGACAATGGAGCTCAATTTGATTCCGACAAGTTTCGAGAATTCTGTCTGAACAACGGTATCAAACTATTCTATTCAACTCCAAGATATCCTCAATGCAATGGTCAAGCTGAAGCCTCAAATAGAGCTATACTTGGTATACTCAAGAAGAAACTCAATGACAAGAAAGGATTGTGGGAACAAGTCCTACCTGAAGTTCTTTGGGGGTATCGCACAACTCCGAGAAGATCAACAGGGTTTTCACCCTTTCGTCTAACATATGGATCGGAAGCAGTACTCCCAACAGAAAATATATCAAGCACTTTGAAGACCAAAGCTGTTGAAGAAGGAATCAATGAAGAACTTCGGATCAATGATCTAGACTTCTCCGAAGAATTACGAGATCAAGCATCACTTCGTGTGGCCAAGTATCAGCAGAAGATCAAAAGAGCCTACGACAAGAAAGTCTACAAAAGACAGTTCCCAGTGGGTAGTTTAGTTCTCAGAGCAGTTTTCTACAACACCAAAGAACACAGCAGTGGGAAGCTTGCTCCCAACTGGGAAGGTCCATACATCATTGAGTCAGTTGGAGGCAAAGGCTCCTATCGACTAATCTCACCAGAAGGAGATAGGTTGCCACGAGCTTGGAATTCTAGACACCTCAAGCTGTTCTATCCTTGATGTAAATTATGTGATGAATAAAGATCTCTTTCAAGTCTTCAAATGTGTCAGTGTTCAGCTTTTCAATTCAAGTTCTGAAGCAGTTTCAAGTTATCTATATTCAAATTACCAGGTCTTTTAACAAGTTGGGGAGTTAGAGTTGCGACTCAACCCCTTACTAGCAAATGTTAAAAACTGACCATATTCAAGTTACCAAGTCTTTTAACAAGTTTGGGTGTTAGAGTTGCGACTCAACCCCTTACTGGCAAATGTTAAACTGACTTTCAAATTTCAATATTCAATTTCAATCAATTTCTACATCGTTTAACAGGTTTGGGTGCTTGAGTTGCGACTCAACCCCTCACATTCAAGTGTTATACGAATTCAAGTTTCAATTTTCAAGTTGCAATAAGTTTGGGTGCTTGAATTGCGACTTAACCCCTTACATACAAGTGTTGCATGGATTCAAATTTCAAGTTACAACGAGTTTAGGTAATCGAGTTGCGACTCGATCCCTTACATTCAAAAGATTGTATCTATGCTAATGCTATCCAGAATATAAGATTCAAAGGCATTCAACTCAAGAGACATCCAATTTTCAAACACCCAAAAAGATTTCTATTATTATCAAAATTTGCCAAGTACAATGATGAACTGCTACATGTCAAGAGTTTACAAGTGTGAACAACAAAGAAAAGGCAAAAACACATCAGGGCTTGGCTACGCTTGGAGCACGTGACTTCTCTCCTTCAGAATCGCCACGAGGCTTGCTCGCAACCGAAGTTTTCGAAGATCGGACACTGCTGACGTGTACCCTGAGTGCCTCTGCCGCCTTCTCAGCTGTTTCCTTGTAAACCTTGCATTCAGACAGCGCATGCTCCAGTGCCTTCTTAGAAGTCTCCTCTCTGGCAGTGAAGGCAGCGTGCTGAGTAGCAAGTTGTTCCTTCAGCTCCTTGATCTCGATAGTGCGACCGCAGGACACGTCCTCAACCTTGGAGAGTCGATTCTTCAAAGATTCAAGCTCGTGACTCTGCGCCTCGCAACGATCCTGCAGCCCCTTGATCTCCAGCTTCCCCTTGCGGAGATCCTCGATCTTGGCCTTGAGAGATTGTTTCTTTGAACTCGGAAGCTCCCTCAGCCCATCTCTTTCCTCGCTCACAGCCTTCAGTTCAGCTGTCAAACGGGTCACCTCGGAGGCGGCTTCCCGTTCTCCTGCCTTCCTGGAGAGCTTGCTTGCGATTTTCAAACAAGCTGAGTTCTGCAAATGGACAAAGAGTTAGAATTATTCTGAAGATGCAATTCAGATGATCCTTCGAGCAAGATGCACTTACCACCAGTTCGAGCCTGTCGAAAGCTTCATCCAGAGTAGCCCCTGGAAGATTGCAGAGTTTCCGGATCACGGCTGTGGGGTGGTTGATGTCAACGTCACCCAAACTCTTCATCTTTGGGGTCGAGCCAACAGGCGCACCTGCAATCAACGAGAGATCAAAGTGTTAGAATATTTTCGAGCTTCAATGGCAAGTCAATCAAGGTAAGTCAGTACAGGTACCTGAAGCCTCGACCTGAGGAGCCTTTCCCTTTCCACGATCGGAGCTCTTACCCTTGGGGGTCGACTTCTCCTTGGTGGGGGTTGGCTCTGGCAAGGGTTGAGGGGTAGCATCACCCACCCGGCTTCCTCTCTCCATGTGAGCAGGAGAGGGAACATCCCGAGGAGGTGAGGCTCCCACTTCGTCTTCTCGCCCGCTCGGATGGTCGAGCCCTGCCACCATGGCAGCTACTTCTTCAGCCAGAGATCGTGAGGGTGGTGGGGGTTGTTCAACCTCCACACCCCCACTTGTAGTTATTGCCCCTTCGAGAAGGGGAACCTCAGGAGGTATCTGATCGAGGGGTGTGGGGTTGCTTCCAACCCCACCACTCCCCGATATCCTGATCTTGAAACGCAGGGGGTTCTTCTTCAACGCCCCAAAGTCGTAGGTGGGAATCACCCTGGAGCCATCTCCCGTGGCGTCCATAACTCCCTCCATCCTTCGAGCCTTACCCTCGTCTATGAGGATAGGCTGCGATTCCTCGTCAATACCACCAGTGGGGGTGGGAGGAATTTCTTCCTCACCACCCCCATGTCCATGACCACCATCAGTGGGGGTGGGAGGAATTTCTTCCTCACCACCCCCATGTCCATGACCACCATCAGTGGGGGTGGGAGGAATCTCTTCCTCACCACCCCCATCATCATCATCATCATCATCATCATCATCCTCCTCTCCATCTTCTCCATCGCTGCCTGTGCCTTCATCCTCCTCATCTCTGCCCTCCTCCCTCTCTACATCCTCTTCTTCATCTTCATCCTTCTTTTTCTCCTCATCCTCCTGTCTGATGAGGATTTTTCTCTTCTTCTTCGCCGGGCCCTTTGGAATCACCAATCTCTCCTTTGAGGGAAGCGCGCGCCTGGCTGCATAAGCCTTCTTTTCGAATCGAAGCTTTCTAACAATTTTTCCAGACTGAGGGTCCTCCTCATAATCAGAGTAGATTACCTCATTGTCTTCATATCGAAGCTTCGATCGGTGGAGGAGGTTGGCCTTGCCGTGTCGGACTGGGCAATTCGAGAATTGCCTCCAAGATCGGGTCCCGCACGTTAACTCCAAAAAGAGATTGTCGAGGGCCCCTACTAGTTCTGGAGCCCAAGAGAGAGCTCCTCCTGTGCAGTATATATCAGTCTCCTTGTGCACCTTGAATCGAGGAACCTCTGGAACAGACATAGGAGTCCAGGCACCAGATATCGACAACGGCCAGTCAGTATAGAGCTTGTCAGAACCGACGGTATCGGAGATCGGGCGGAGGGCAGTGACACCTGTCAAGTAGTAGAACGGGCTGTCCTTCCTCCAAGCCCATCGGTAGTGATAGAAGAAATACCCCAGTTCAATTCGGGTTTCTTCACCTGCAGGGATGCTGGAGTAGTATTCCCTAAGCTCCTTCTGGAAATCCGACTCTACGCGACAGAAAGCGTAGATGATCCTCCAGGAGTTCCCAGTCACTTGCCCGGGACAGAGACCGGAAACGTTCAGCAGCCTCGCGGCGAAAGGCGGTAGCGGAAGGCGCAGTCCACAGTTGAGCTGGCCGATCGTGATCATGGTTCCCATCACTTGCTCTTTGCTCGCCCACGAGACAAAGACTGTCCTCCTGTCAACACCGAAAGCAGAGAGAACACCCGGAAGCGCTGGTCGAGCCTTTCCCTCTGTGAAGAATGACAGCAACTCATGCAGCTTCTCCCTCTTCGCATCTGTTAGCTTACTGCCGATATTGTACCCAAACTCAGGCTCCGCCTCCAGAGGTATCTGCGGGCAGAGAACAAATTTGGCCTTGGGGATCTGCTCTGGCCTTGATGGGGCTGAAGCAAATCCAACTCCCTGATGCCTCTTACCAAGTTGACCAAGTTCGATCAATTCGGCCCTGCCTTTGCCTCGTCCCTTCGGAGCAGAAGAAACCTCGACAACTTCCTTGCCCTTCCTCTTAGAAGGAACAAAGCTCTTCTTTGAACTGCCCGAAGATGCCATTTAACCGATCGAAAGGAAATGAACAAGAAGAAGGAAGCAAAGGATCTGGACTTCGAAAATTTTTGGAAGCGTGAGGCGAAAAATGACAGCCAGTGAAACTTATATACCCAGGGTAAAACAGGTGCGCAAATCGAGAAGACATGTGTCTTCACCATATCAAATCACGTATTTTTGTAGGTACACGTGGCATCCATCCGTAGCAAGCGCAAAACCAGGCGAACAGTCGCGACCAGGCGAAACGTCAGACCACCGGTCCGAGCAAACCAATGGTCCAAGCAAACCACCGGTCCGAGTGAACCGGACCGCCGGTTCAGAAGAACCATTCAAAAAAGACCAAAGATGCAAAAGCAAGAAAAAAATCAAACTCCATCAATATTCAAGACTGCCAAAGATCAAAGGAGAAGAACAAGCTATACCACTTCTTCGAAAGTACAGGTTCGAAACTAACCCTGACCGGCTGATTTTAGCCGAACGGTCAAATATGACCGTTCGGCCAAAATCAACCGATCGGTCGATTTCCTACTAGATCTGGCCAAAAACTGAGGGTTTTTGCCGATCACCCAAACCCTGACCGGCTGATTTTAGCTGAACGGTCAAATATGACCGTTCGGCCAAAATCAACCGATCGGTCGATTTTCTACTAGATCTAGCCAAAAACTGAGGGTTTTTGCCGATCACCCAAACCCTGACCGGCTGATTTTAGCCGAACGGTCAAATATGACCGTTCGGCCAAAATCAACCGATCGGTCGATTTTCTACTAGATCTGGCCAAAAACTGAGGGTTTTTGCCGATCACCCAAACCCTGACCGGCTGATTTTAGCCGAATAGTCAAATATGACCGTTCGGCCAAAATCAACCGATCGGTCGATTTTCTACTAGATCTGGCCAAAAATTGAGGGTTTTTGCCGATCACCCAAACCCTGACCGGCTGATTTTAGCCGAACGGTCAAATATGACCGTTCGGCCAAAATCAACCGATCGGTCGATTTTCTACTAGATCTGGCCAAAAATTGAGGGTTTTTGCCGATCACCCAAACCCTGACCGGCTGATTTTAGCCGAACGGTCAAATATGACCGTTCGGCCAAAATCAACCGATCGGTCGATTTTCTACTAGATCTGGCCAAAAACTGAGGGTTTTTGCCGATCACCCAAACCCTGACCGGCTGATTTTAGCCGAACAGTCAAATATGACCGTTCGGCCAAAATCAACCGATCGGTCGATTTTCTACTAGATCTGGCCAAAAATTGAGGGTTTTTGCCGATCACCCAAACCCTGACCGGCTGATTTTAGCTGAACGGTCAAATATGACCGTTCGGCCAAAATCAACCGATCGGTCGATTTTCTACTAGATCTGGCCAAAAACTGAGGGTTTTTGCCGATCACCCAAACCCTGACCGGCTGATTTTAGCCGAACGGTTAAAACATAACCGTTCGGCCAAAACCAACCGATCGGTCAATTTTCTACTAGATCTGGCCAAAAAACCATGTTTTTTGACCGATCACTCGATCCTTGACCGGTTGAAATTGACCGTTCGGTCAAATTTTAACCGATCGGTCAAATTTGACCGATCGGTCAAAATCTACCGATCGGTCAAATTTCCACTGGATCGGTCAAAAAACCATGTTTTTTGACCGATCACTCGATCCTTGACCGGTTGAAATTGACCGTTCGGTCAAATTTTAACCGATCGGTCAAATTTGACCGATCGGTCAAAATTGACCGATCGGTCAAAATCAACCGATCGGTCAAAATTCCACTGGATCGGTCAAAAAACCGTGTTTTTTGACCGATCACTCGATCCTTGACCGGTTGAAATTGACCGTTCGGTCAAAATTGACCGATCGGTCAAAATTGACCGATCGGTCAAAATTTGACCGATCAAAACTTTTTTTGGCGCTAACACTTGGCAAGCCTCTTTTATGTCGTTTTTAGACAGGGTGTTGCTGTTTTTTGCACCAAATCCAAGCCAGCCAGAACGAACTCTAGCTAACTTGGAGGGGGTAACTGTGGGTGCAAATTTTGGCAGAAGTTTACGTATTACTACGGGACCCACCGGCCCTGCCTGGTGGGCCCACGAGGATTGCCACAGGACCCGCCTGGTGGGCCCACGGGGACTACCACGGGACCCACCGGCCCTGCCTGGTGGGCCCACGGAGACTACCACGGGACCCACCAGCCCTGCCTGGTGGGCCCACGGGGATCGACTACCACGGGACCCACCGGCCCTGCCTGGTGGGCCCACGAGGATTGCCACAGGACCCGCCTAGTGGGCCCACGGGGACTACCACGGGACCCACCAGCCTTACCTGGAGAATCCCCAGATACGACAGCTGAAACCGCCATTTACCCCAGAATTCCACTTCTGGAATCCTATAAATAGCAGAGCCTTCGAATGTAAAAGGATCGATTCTAAAGAGATCGAATTCTCAGTTCTAAAAACCAGAGCTCTGGGATTTCCAACTTCCCATCTTCCACCTCTCTTTGATCTTCTTCTCTCTCTCGAAGAGATCAGTGTTTACAGTGATACTCGGCCTGTCGAGATCACCCCAGCATAAGTGTTAGTGAATTCGGGTTGCTCCCTATAGCACGGAGACGTAGGCTTCGGCTGAACTCCGAGATCACACCTCGTGTCATCAATCTCTCTGATTGCATCTCTGTTTACATATCAAAGCAACAACTTCCATCAATAGATCGACCAACGATCTTCGACGTCAACTTCGACTCCAATTGACTGGTGCTGCGAGAGTCTTCGGGTCGGCACGAAGATTTTCCCCCACAGAAGTTATGATATTTTGAATATGGTAAGAAAGATAGTTGTATTTTTTTTTTCAATGTAATAACATGATCTATAAATTTGATAATTTTTGTAGGAAAATCTTGGTTAGTTGTAGCCTTTCATAAGTTTGATAGTTTGACTTGTTGTAGCCCTCCGTTTGACTAAATAACAGCGTGAGCCTCAATTCAAATGGGATGTGTGGGGAGGGGTGGCGTTCAAACAAAACAATTATCGATACATGAGCTCAAAAACATCTCTTAAAAAGGGCTTTTCACTAACTCCTCCTAAATTTTAAAACACAATGATTCTATTTTGAATCCGTTGGTATGCCCAGCGGGGGAGTCATTCGGTCAAGAGCATATCAACGAAATCCTATGCAAAATATGTTTGTTAGGATCAAAATCTCATGTAGGGTTGCAAACTCGGGTGGGTTGAGGGAAAACCCAAGCCCAACCCGAGAGGTTTAATTCCCAACCCAACCCAAGGTCTGGTTGAACTTCCCTTGCCCAAACCCAACCCGTCGGATTGACCGGGTTATGTGGGATGGGTTGGCTGGTTTCAACATGGTAGAGGAGAAATAATCAACATATAACAGTTACTTTGTGATAGTACAACACATAGATCGGTCTTTGCATTCTTATATGAGTGATGGTGCATCGTTCGACAGATAAATGCCCATCCAACAGTTGCTATTAAAAGCGGGATAGATACCCAATAAAGTTCCATCACAATGCGATCTCAACTGGTATTCAACGGAGGACCCAACGGATGGATTCTTATCAGAACTATTCAATATTCTAATATATGAAATACGTCTCTGCCCTAGCCCAATCCATATAACTAAAATTCCAAACCAGGTTGCAGCTGGTTGCAGCCTAATTGTCAGTCACTATCGGTCCGTTGGGTTCCATCGAATGGAGCTAAAGATTTGGCTCCCCACACTGGATAAGCGGAGTAGCGTAAAACTACTATAACGTAAGTTACTTTTGTGGGGCCGGGGGTGAAGGAGCGGGGTGCTGGGGAATGGAGATACTGTAGTGGTGTTAGCTTGGGGAGGAAGAAACTCCGACAGCTCTGGACAATAGACCGCAAGACCGGAGCCCAAAAAACAGCCCGACCAAATGTGACGAGCCTTCGTGGTCTCTCCGAGCCAGAAGGCTCGGGCATCGTTGCCTCGGGATTCGGTCACCCGAGCCGGACGCCACTTCGGGTCCCGAGCCTCCGCAGGGGAATTTTCCCGCCCGCGATTACTTAGAAAAGTAGAGAAACGAAGTGGGTGTCATTTTAAGTCCATCACCACCGCCTTTCACTCCGAGGCCGAGTTCGTCCCAAATCCTCGAAAGCTATTTCTCAAGTCATGGCAAGGTATGTTTGGATTGCTAGCTATTAATGGGTTCTTCATATCACATCATTGCATTGCATTCCATTGCATTCCATTGCATTGCATCAATTGGAGGGTGGGTTTTCCGATCCCTAATTTCAAGGATATAAGAGAGCATCTCCACTCCTTACTCAAACCCTTACTCAGATGTTGAGTGAATCAGCTCCAAAACCAGCTACAGCCCTTACGCAAACTCCTACCAGATTGAGCTTTTACTCAGATTTGAGAAAAAAATTTGAGTAAGGGCTTGGATGCTCTTAAAGGACATAATGTGCAACATTGATGTTTTTTTTTCTTCTTCTTCTTCTACTTCTTCTCTTAAACTCGATTGGGAGTAGAAGAATTGAAAATGAAAGTAGAGATGAAGGCTTGATGCAGGGGATTTCCAAAAATGGGTAGGTTTTGTAATTGTTATCGAGGAATCCAATTCTTCTGCACCCCACCTCACAGCCATCCGTTGTACCCACCACCCTACCGGTGCATCCCACTCAGCCCCAACCGGCAGGCAAAGAAACGGCTGTGATAAGGTGCAAGCTGGAGCCTCTGTCGCTGGGCCAATCACAGCCGTTTCTTTGCCTGCCGGTTGGGGCTGAGTGCGATGCATCGGTTGGGTATGGGTGCAACGGACGGCTGTGAGGTGGGGTGCAGACGATGGTGCAGAAGATTTGGGTGCGTTATCAGGACCGTAGGTCTTACTTATGGAAACTTATGTATAGCATTTTAGGGGATTTCCTACATGGGAGGGTTGAAATAATTTAAAGCTGTCAAAAGGTTTGGTAAATCAACCTAGCGTGTGTATAACATTTCAGAAATACCCAAATTATGCATCCATTCTCAAATGCATCACTTCAATTTCAACATTCAAAAGATGGGTGATTATACGAGTGCCTTTTTTTTTTACTTCATTCAATTGGAGAGTCAAAAAATTCGAATCCTAAGAGTCAAATATATGATGCTGGAATTACTACGACTATGAAACCCACGTTTAACTGAAATTACTTACAAGTTACAAATAGTGATCATAACTAGTTGCTTATAATGCAAAAGAAAGCCTCAAATTATTATTTTGGGAGAAAAAAAGAGGGGGTCTCCATTAACACTACTTCTCAAGTCATGCCAATGTATTGTTTCATTATTTTACATCATGTACTATGTGAATTTGAGGGGTATCAGACCTCAAATCTAAGATCTATTCATCAACCTATTTGCGGGATGTAAAAGAACACAATGTGAACCGTTGTTGAGAAAAAACAATTTGAAAATTGAAGTAGTGAAGAGGGCTTGATTTATTTGGGGTGTTCAGGGGTTTTGTTCTAATGGCTAGGTTTTGAAATTTGTTTGGAGACCATAGGTCCCACTTTTGTTAAGTATATTTGCTAGCATTGGAGTTCATGTGGCTTATCGATTTTTTCCTTCAAAGAATCGCTTTCATATTACTGGCTCTACCCGTTGAATCCTTGGTTCCATGTTATTTTTCGTCTCTTTGTCATGCTTAATAAGAGAACTGGGAAAGCAAATAGGTTTATTGCCTATTAGACATTGCAGTCAAGGTGAAATGCACCATTTTGGGTAACCTTTTGGCTTGCCCCTTTAGGGTATATATCACATTTGAGTAGAGATATGGTTACACAGTCTTCTACATTTTTATGCTTATGTATAGAAATTGGCTTTTTGGGTGACAAATGACAATAAATAAAGGTGTTGAAAATTCGGTGGATCAGTTTAGCCTACATCACCTTTCAACATTAACCGAGAAATAAAAAATATGTCCTAAAATGCATCACTACATTTTATCCTTTGAATCAGACCTATTGGATTTCCTGAAATGAAGTGCACGAAAAACAGAATACTATTATGCTGGTATTCTAGAAGATGTGATCTATTACATCTGGTTATATTGAGAAGTAATAGACGTGATCTTTATTTGAGCAAAAGAAAAATCATCTTACCTTCTTTATAAATGTTAGTCAAACATAATTTATCGCATGTATCAAAAGGATTTCTGAACCCAATTTCTGATGAATTTAATTTAAAATGGGGAATGAGAACATAATCGATTCAAACTGTGACATTGATGGGTGACCTAATCAAGTTACTTATTGGGTTTATCAGCAAGATCACAAGTGAAAGTATGAATATTCTTTTTTGGGACATGTTACCATGGAGAACCATGGGGAGAAATCCATAAGGCTACTCACATGATGAGAAACATACAATGTTCCAACTGTATTAGGGCTCGTATGGCCAAATATAAAGACATAATGTGGTTTGGTTACCTACCTTTGAAAATACTACAGAATGGGTAAACGATATAAAATGGAAAGATATAGACTTGATACTGTGGGCATCGAAATTAGCCCGCAAACAAAACCTGACCCACACATAAAACCCGGATCGCGCACAATGGTTCGCAAAAGAAAAGAACCGAATCTGACTTGCGTAGACCCGAGGGGGGCCATCCATGCTAGTGGGATCCATCGGACTCACTACTTGAAGCCAAAGTGGGACCCATTGGCCTCCTCTTGAAAACCGTGGCCCTCTCCCTATGGGGAGGTGCGACCGGCCAAAAGGGAAAGAAAAGAAGGAAAGAAAGGAAAAGAATAAAAGAAAAGAAAAGAAAAAGAAAAAGAAATAAAAGGAAACTACAACTGCCATGCGCAGTGGGAGGTAATCCGGACATCTATGCAACTGTGGATTCGCGTCAATCCCTTGATCCGATGGACAAGATAAGAAGTCGTGTTGTCATCAATTAAATGTACAATGATGGCTTATATCTTGAAAGATTGAGCTCAATTTAGCTCATAACTGCCGTTACAAAAAAGGAAAAGGATAAATGTTGTTTTTCCCCAAAAAAGGAAGATAAATCCCAATGGTTATGGGGAGAGAGGAGATATTTAAGGGATTAAAAAATCGTAGCTATATCTCTCCCATCTCTCCCCCTTCGCCTATAAATAATTAGGCAGGGGGATGGCTTCAAAGGTCGAAAACTAGAGACGTGAAGGCTCTGCATAGAGTCCAACGCTCGACGACCAAAGCCTTCACGAGGCACGGGCAAGCGCATCCTAAGGGAACGACTTAGCCTACAAAAGTCCTTATCAACGTGAAGACCTTGCACAAGAGATCAAAGTTTCGACTCCTTGCACGAAGAATAAAGCTCGGAGAAGAAGGCACAGAATCGGCATTACCCCGTTGTCTTCAACTATCTTCAACTTTTACAAACGTCAAAGAAGACCGGAGAAGAAGATCGAAGTCAGGGCCACCCTGTCGTCTTCAACAAAGCTGACGTTACAACCGTCACACGGAGTTGGCGTTACACCCGTCATCTTCAACATCAAAGCCAACGCTACAACTGTCATACGAAGGCTGGTGCTACACTCACCGTCTTCAAGAGAAGCCTTTGATTCCGATCGTGCCAAAGAAGCCCGGAGAGAGAGAAGCAAAACCGACGTTACAATCGTCGTCGCCAAAACTCCGTCCCCAAAAGGAGGAGGCCAGAAGAATAAGGAAGACTCGGAAACATCGTCATTGTTATTCGAGGAGAAGATCAAGCCAAAGCAAAAGCAGAAGCCAAAGCAAAGCAAAGGTAATGCCCGTGTCAAAGCAACACACGTGCTAAAACCGATGAGCTACGACAATCACGAGCAAAAGGAACGCACGTTCTAGCCGATACGACGCGAAGTCTGAAAGAACTAAAGCACTGCAAGCCCCTCCGTCTACGTTTAAGCGCAAGCGCTAAAGCAAAGCAAACGCTAGAGTCACGGCAAATCAAAGCCAAAACAAAGCCAGAGCCGTGCCAAAGGCAAGATCGATGCCGCGAACCGACGATCAAGGATGCTGAGGTTTAGCAAGAGCCGAGGGAGACGCGAAGATCAAGGAAACGACGCCGAAAGCCCCCTAGCCGAGAAAGCGCGAAGCATGAAAGGGACAAAAGCAAAGGCTAAAACCACTCGATCTCTCAAGAAAACCGAAACTTTGTAAAGTCTATCCTGGTCAAGCCCTCCAGAGCTCTCGCACGAAGTAACGTGGAGACATAGATCAAAGGGACTCTCCAGAGGATCTCTCCCACAATCTCCTGATCCAAACCGTCGCCACACCTGGCTCACCACCCCCAAGTTATCGGGAATCGTCTTGTAATCTCGTGCTGTGAAATAAAGACGACCCGTATCTTTTTCTGCGCATACAGATGCATAAACATTCTCTTAAACTCAAGGTGAGTTACACACATGGAGTTTGGAGAAGAAGCGATAGCAACACTGGTAAGCCAACTTGCTAGTAAGAAACCTTGAATACATACCGACAAGGGCGAGCCGAGCTACAAGCGAGTCTAACTCCGAGAAGTCGGAAAATGTAGTGTGTGAGTTGTGTGACGGATGGCGCAGGGTGCAAGGGCACAAGGTGAAAGGGCTCAAGGCACAAGAGCGCCAGGGTGGGCAGGTGTAATGCAGGGCGCAGAGGTTGAGAACATGTAGTTAAGGTTGGATGGTGTAGGTGCAAGACCGAGATGCGTAATGAGTGCCACCAGGCACAAGGTTGACAACGGGGCGAGTGCATTGTGTGAGGCGTGTAGGTGCAATGTGAAATTCCCCTGCATGACCACTTTAATAAGTGGGAGAGATAGGGAGGTTCCCGTAGCGCGGAAGGAACGCTCGACCTAATAAAATTTCCGCACACGATCTTCTGCCTTAGTGTCACAATACAAACAAATCTATGGATTACTCTTTTATAACTTGTTGTGTTCGCTCGATACACCTGATCTTATAGATTTATGTGTAAAGCAGATGGAGGTGCATTCCGCTCCTCTCAAAGGCCAATCAAAGGTGAGAACCAAGGAGGCCATCTATGTGCTTTTGGGTAGATATGTACCCGACTAGTAGATAAGTGTAAAGCAGGTGGATCAATTTTACATAAAAACCCTGAAGGGAAAAACCACGCTAGGACGAACCCGGAGGTGTAAGCAGTCCTCTAGTAAGACTGAAGGTACAAACATGTAAAAAAACAGAGTGTTACCCTGACAGATGTACGATGATTCACAAACCAATGCTTCCCACGTTTCACGACATTGCTTTGTCGAGTCCACGCACCGTTGTCGCAATACCACGGGACCTCCTTTTTTTAATTCTCGTCACTTCCTTCCCCTGGCTTGATAAGGACCACTAGCTCATTGTCTAACTTGTACTCGCAAGCACAAGTAATCATACCCACTCATCCCCACGAGGCACCACCTCCCTAGCCCTAAGGGTGGACGCTAGGATTCTATCCTAACGAATGCACAACAAAGGGAATCGTACATGGCTTTTTCATTCCATCCTAGAGCAACCCAAATCCATGGGGATTTCAAGAGCGATTTGGAAGAAATTGAATTGGGTACGGACAATGGATGAAATCAAATAACTTTCATCAAGAGGGATGAGGAACCTAGAACCAAATCAAGCAATTGATAGGTTCAATCAAATGTCTCTAGGGCATGCAGTAAGATCTCGAAGAATTGAGGGTCGATTCAAACTTGCATGAGATGAATCCCTTAAAGCAAAGAGGAGGTGAGAGGAAAAATACCCAATTTGGAGGTTTTCTCTTAGAGGCTTTAATCTAATCACAAAGTTGCTCCTCAACTTTACCCTAATAGTGAAAGCAAGACTTTATAAGAGGGATGCATCCAAGAAACGGTGGTCCTCAGATATGGCCATCCGACATCTCGAAAATGAACTCAAAAGACCTAATCTCCACATCCAAAACATTGTGGTTGGACTGCTTAATGAGGCGGTCGGGACCATCAAGTGATTCAACGGTTGTGACCCTCATCCGGACCATTGATTCACTCAAAAAGTCCTCCACTAGCGGTCCGAACCACCTATAGGCGATGAGGAATGCACAGTGTCAGTAGGAACTCACACTTAGGATATTTTTCCAAATGTGTTCCAAAGTCAAGGGGCAAAATCGTAAAATTTGAGAAATTATTTTTCACAAATTAGAGAAATATGAAATTTTGTCAAAACAAAGTTTTAAATGTGAAAATGGTTTATAGCAGGATCGGACTTTGAAAAGTGTTAAATCGGCGAATCGTGAAACTTGCACGCAAATCGTGAAAAACAGTTTTGTGAACATGACCTATAAGTCTATAATATAAACCCTTTTATATCCCTATGAATTGATTCATGGTGCTTCGTGGGATATGCGAGCTATGCAGTCTGATCATCATTTTGATGTTATGTTGCACTTCAATGTCTTCAATGTGTTGTGAATGTGCACGCTGTCAGAACTTACGGATGATACAAACCTCGCCGTATTAGTTTGTGCTCATAAAAAAGATGTTCAACACCAGGTTGTAACACAATGAAAGCTCAAGGCCTATGAATGCACCGATCTCGAGGAAATGACTTGGTGTTCAAGGAATTACATGTGGGACTCGAGGAATCGTTCATGACTCTAGGAATGCACATGGCACGAGGAAGTGCGGGATGTTCGAGAGATACATAGGGCTTGAGACAAGCACGAGGCTCGAGGAATGTACAGGGAGTGAGGCGAGTTGTGCAGTGGTGCAACACGCTGGATTCTATGACCACATCTTTCTCTATAGGAGCCAATATGATTATGATCGCCTTGTCTTCATCTTTATCTTTACCTATACATAAATAAAATTGAGATTTAGTAGTATGAGACAAATTACTGATAAAAAGTCGTGCCCTAGGTTTAGTTATATCATTAAGTTATAGTTTTTTTTTAATATATGTCTCTCCATCTGGGTGTGCGCTTAGTAGCTGCGGTGCAAATGGCTAGCCCTAGGTGCCCGGGGCATGCATACAACTAGTTAGACATAGCCCAGATGGAGTCTTGCCCCAAATTGCACGCCCCGAAGCGTTATGGGAGCGTCTAGCCTCGGGGCGAGCCCTTGGCGGGCTTTTTAGACCTTTGCATGTGGCTATGTAAACTACCTAAATATGTTTCGGTGCTAACAAAAATATAAGTACCCAAAAATTATCATAAAGTGTAAAATTAAAATTTTATTTATGTCATTGTACCAACAACAATGTGAACTAGTGGAGAATGGTTTTAGTCACTGTTCTAAAACTCTGTAAAACTCGACTCAACTTGGTCCGATTTCAAACAATTCAAGTAAATATGTATGCATAATTATAAAATCCTTTAATTTTAAAAATTTAAAAAATTCCAACAAAATACCCCCTTTTTGGGCCATTTTGAATTTTTTTACCATTTCGGTCGAAATTTCGGTTTCGACCTTGACCAAAAAACCACACACGAAATCGAAGTTTAAAACCATAGCATGCATAGAAATACATGATACTTAGAGTTGCACACTTGTAGATATTATAGGAAGTTATTTAGGTGTTCCATAGCGTGTATCTATGTTTAATCTACATGATTATACAAAGTCTCGTTGCAAAATATTTAAATGTTTAGAATGCTATGATTATTCAAAGTTTTGTTGTAAAATGTTTTAATATGTAGATTGATATGTGTCTGCCCAACATGCATAGAAAAACATGCTACTTAGAGTTCCATACTAGTAGATATTATAGAAATGTTATGTAAGTGTTCCATAGCGTGTATCTATGATTGATTAATGATTGTACGATGTCTCTTTGCAAATTCCATCATCTAAACATATCGTCATCATTTTTATGTTTTGATTGTTGTGCATCAACACAACATACATCTGAAATACATGCTCTATGCAGCTCTATACCCTTAAATAGGGTAGAAATAATATCTTAGTGTTCCAAAGTGTGGATCTATGCTTGATTTATGACTATCCAAAGTTTTTCTAAAACATTCCATCAAAATCAATATTTTTATCATTTCTATAAAACCGCAATATTTCCACCCAATATTTCCATATCATGGAGTGTCGAAATAGTGGTCGAAATTGAATTTCGAACCTTGCATACCAGTAAACCTCTTTATGCTTATTTAACTTGACCAATGACCTTAACAGTTTACATTATTAATGCCAATTCGATATCTCGAATAGATCTAATTAGAGATCCATAAAGATGCAAGGTTCATGGAAAATGATCATATGAAATTTGCTAGATCTTAGGATTTCAGAAAAAAGCTAAAATAAAAATATTTTCTTCATTGAAGGGACTGCCCTTTCTATTACGGCCAACCTCCTTATGTAATTTGGTTTTTCTTCTTGATCATACAATCCTCATTACTTGAGGTTCACAAAAGAAAAAAAAAGGGAGCAATCTACTAATCTTTTGTTTCCCATAGTTCCCCTAGGATGCCACATGGTGAGAGGAAAAGAGAGGGGCCACAAGCTCCTCTTCCTTTTTCCTTCCTATGCAGTTATCATGGGTCGCCTACGAATCCTAAAGAAGTTAAGCGATCCTGTTTATCTAGATTTGGGATCCTTAATAGATCATATGACCTCAGAACATGTAAAACAAGATCTAATTTTAAACCCGTTTTCAACTCCTAAATTAAGAACTTTTGTAGCAAACCCCTCTTTACTCCACAAGAACTTCATGCTTGCTCACCTTTTCCTTTACCCAGACTTTTTCATGCATGCTATGTGTGCTCTGAGATTCTCAAACTTTAAAACACAGTAAAACTATTAAAATTAAACAAAACCACTCAAAATTAATTAAAGGCCATAACCCTCTAATATTCTAACACAAAGGGCCCTAATGGATTGAAGTTAAAAAAAAAAACAAATTTTTGTAATTAATGCAACGAACTTGTTTGTTAAAAAAGTTGATCCCATATTTGTTAATCCACTCTGACCTAATTCTCCTACATCAAAATATGCTTAACAATAAAATGTAACTTGTAATGCGCTTCAGATATATGCACATTTTTACTTCAAAAAATAATTAGCATTAATAACCAGAAAATTTAATTTTTACTGTCCATTTTGTGTAAATATGAGGGGACATTTACATTGAAACTTCTCCTTTCGAGTATGAATCATTATGAAACATATGTTGTAGCGTTTCTGATGCCACCTTTCATATTCTTGAGGATGTATTGATATAATTGGTATGTACATTTTTGAGAGCATTAATTTGATACACCTGTTTGGTTCTAATGTTCTATCATTGTAAGTATCATAAGTTAAGTCTTGGGGAGTGTCAAACTTCAAAACATTGTTGACATTATTGATTGTATATTTGTATACATGGTGCATCTCACTGACTGGTTTCCTTATCACTGATATGTGCTATTCATAATTCACAATTCATACTCATTAGTTTTTGTGAGATTTCCAGCTTGCTGATTAGACTTATTTGATGTATGCTAAGTTAATCCGTCCACTAATTTGATTCGGTTTTCTTTTTGTAGGGCATGGCTCATCAATAGTAGGGGAATTGCGAGGAAAGTAAAGAATGCCACACAATTCTCGAACTTCCCAACCAAAGAGTTTGGAGCTGAAACAAATCGTGAATGCCCCAATTGCAAACATCTTATTGATAACAGTGATGTTAGTTTTTTTAATGATTGTTCCCTTACAATTGCGGTTATACATATCCTTTTGTTGATATTCACATTTAGCTTTTGCTTGCAGCTTTATTTATCAGGTCTGTAAATTGCATGTCAAGGAACTTATTTCTCTTCGGGAACATTAGATATTCTATTCTTGAAATTTGATCAGTTTCATGATAAGATCTAATACTTCCAAAGTGTCTTTTGTTTCATGACTTTTGGGAAGAGCTTACTACTTTTCGGAGCTCCAACGTTGGACCGTGGGTCCTTGGGGGGGACTTCAATGTCAACCGGTTTAGCCACGAGAGACTAGGCGAGCAAGGCAACCGGAGAGCTATGGAGGATTTTTTTTGCTTTTGTTCGATGTTTTGACCAAATTGACCTTCCACTCAAGGGGCTGAACTTTACCTGGAGCAACAATCGTGGGGTACCCTCTATGGCCAGACTTGACCGTTTTTTGATCTCTGATGAATGAGACTCCTTTTATCCTAATTCTCTCCAAACTAGTCTCCAATCGTTTGTTTCTGACCATGTCCCTCTTCTGCTAGACACCTGCTCCAACTTCGTCAAAACTCCGCGCAGATTTATATTTGCGAAGATGTGGCAAGAAGATCTCTCCTATCTCTTGGTCTACAGATGGTGGACGCAGGCACCATAAGACTTTAATTCAGCCAGAAATCTAGTCCAAAAATTCAGATTTCTCTACCAAAAGATTAGAGGATGGGAGAGATCCTCGTTTGGGCTGGTGACTAATAAAAAGAAACTTCTTCACAACATTGACTTATTGGAAGTTAAGTCGGAATCCACCGCTCTCTCCGATGGGGAGAAATCCGAGTTGGCCTCCCATTGTGATGCCCTCCTCAGCATTCTACGGAAGGAAGAGATTATGTGGAAGTAGCATTCCAGGGATAAATGGGTCAAGTTAGGGGACCTTAACACATTCTATTTTCATATGGTTGCCAACACATCCTATTTTCATATGGTTGCCAATGGCAGGAGGAAGCACAACCAGAGCGTCAGTCTTTTATTGGTGATTAGAGGGTGGAGGGTACGACTGATATAATTAAGGGAGTCTCAGGCCATTTCAAGAACTACTTTCAGGATCTCTCGTCCTTCTTCGTCTCTCTTGACTGGGGAGGGTTCCCGATCAATACTCTACCCTCATATTGCGATCTGGATAGGGAGGTAAGGAGGTTTCGCAGGAGGAGATAAATCGTGCTGTATTTGGAATGAATGCCGACAGATCCCCAGGTCCGGATGGGTTTCTTATGCATTTCTTCAAAGCCTATTGGGGTTGCATCAGTATGGACATTAGTCGCTTTATTCAGGATTTTTTTTCCGGAGCTACATCTATCGCACGCCTTAACCACTCTCTCATGGTCATCATCCCGAAACGTACTGAAGAGGATGCAGTGCCCGACTTTCGCCTGATTAGCCTCTCTAACTACATCTACAAGATTGTCACCAAATTGTTAGCGAACCGCCTTTCTTTACATGGACGAGATCATTCATAAGTCTCAGTCTGCATTCATCAAAGGTCGTCTAATCCTAGACAGCGTGGCTTCAGTCTAGGAAATTCTTTACCACCTGAAGGAGCAGAAGAAAGAGGGGGTGGTTTTCAAGTTCAACTTCGAGAAAGCTTTTGACCGGCTTCATTGGGACTTCATTCTGGCGACTCTCCAAGCCAAAGGTTTCTCTCACTGCTGGATTTAGTGAATCCACGTTTACCTTTCCTCATCTAAGCTTTCTTGCGCTATTAATGGGGAATCGAGCGTCCACTTCCTGATGAGGATAGGTCTCAAACAAGGCTGCCACTCTCGCCCTTCCTATTCATTCTAGCAATCGATGCTTTTGATGTGATTCTCCGAAGTGCCGGATCTCAAGACCTAATCCATGGTATCTGAGGTAACTCTTGGTGTATTATGAATCTTCATTTTGCTGATGACACCATTCTTTTCCGTGAAGCGAAACTAGAGCAGGTGGTGATTATGAAGATTATTCTTTATGCTCTAGAATATTGCTCTAGTCTGCGAATCAATTTCTCAAAGAGTTCTATGTTCTATATGGGGGACAACTTGGATTTTGGCTGCTTAGCCGCTACCATCCTCAATTGCAAACTGGACTCCTTCCCGATGAAATACCTTGGTCTACTTGTTAGTAATAAGCAACTTTCGAAATTGGACTGACGCAAAGTAGTTGAGAAAGTGGAAGTTCGTCTGTCAAGCTAGAATGGTAAGCATCTGTCGCTTGGGGGGCGATTGACTCTTGTCAATGCTGTGCTTTCTGCGATCCCTTCATATTATCTTGCTTTCTACTTCCTGGGTTATCAAGAAGATAGATGTTGTCCGTAGTTCTTTTCTTTGGAAAGGAGCAGACGGGTCGTCTGGGTCTTATCACCTAGCAAGCTGGGGCTTGATTTACAAAGCCAAAGAGCAGGGGGGCTAGGGATCCTTAATCTAAAGACTTCAACAAGACACTTTTGGGCAAATAGTGGTGGAGGCTGCAGAATGACCAGGTGATCACTGGTCGACAATCATACAAGATAGATACTTTCGGTGTTTCGCTCCTCTTCAAGCCAGAAGTCGTCGTTCTGGAAAAGTCTCCCCTTTCTGGAAGGGCATATGCAAGGTGGGATCGCAATACAAATGTGGTACTAGACTGATCCTGGGTGATGGATGCTGCATTAAATTCTGGACTGATTATTGGGTGAATGATATCAGCCTAGTGACTCTGTTTACCGATCTTTTTGAGTTGACTTTGGACCAAAATGCCTCGAAACATTCGCAACTTATTTGGACAAATGGTACTCCCTTGTGGTCGGTCAAATTTAGAAGGGTCATTCCTCCTGATCTTTAGAGCCAACTACTCGACCTCTATTAGATCCTTGGATCGTTCTCTGCTGGTGACTGCAAGGATTTGACTAGCTGGAAGTGGAAAACCTTGGGTGTCTTACCGGTCAGGTCCTTCTACAATATCTTTAACAACAGGGGGATCCTTTGCCCCATTGCGAAATATCTCTGGAAATCTCCTGCTCCTCTGAAGACCCGAGTTTTTATATGTCTAGCCATCTGAGGACGATTACTCACCAGGGTCAACTTACGCAGGAGGAATAATTCGAATGTCTATGACCTATAGAGCACCCTCTGTAACTCTCATAGGGAGGATGTTAATCACCTTGTATGAGCAAATATTTAATTTCACTCAAGTACAAATTTCAAAGGACTCGCTTCGGGGGAGGTGAGTACAGAATGTATATCAGGAGATTGCGGGGAAATCCGTCTAAGATCCTTTGATACTCAATTTCGAAGTACAAAGATTACAACAAGTGAAAGAAATGAAAAGATAAGAGCGTTGCGGTGCTTGATCCTTCCCGGCTTTGTGCGTGATCGGCTAGGGGCTTTGCTTTACTCTTCTTTTTCTTGAATCTTCACTTGTTCTTCGCTCGTTCTTTAACTTGTATTGAACTTGAATCTTCAATTTTCAATCTTCTTCTTCGATCTTCGGTCTTCGATTTTCTTTGGTTTGCTTCGATCTTCGATCCTTCTCCGGGATTTCTTGGAGCTTTGAAGTATCTTCAATCGGGAGCTTTGTAGATTCTTGTTGCTATGGCCAAAGATCCCTTTTTTTCTTTTTCTATCCCCCTTTTATTAGGGTTGAAGTAGTTATTGTAGAGAATAACTACTTCGGGTGGTTGAAGCAACCTCCCGGTAGTTTCTATAACTCCCTTGGATGGTTAGAGAAACTTCCAGGTGGTTTACATAACTCCTTGATGATTAGGATAATATTCAAGTGGTTTTGTAACTTCCACTGGTAGTTGATTCTTTTGAGTTTGAGTGAACCTGTCTGATTAAAATGACTTGTGGTTCGGGTCTTGAATCTGAATCGACTTACTGCGACTCAAACTTTAACAAGGTTAACTCTTGATCCGGTCTTTTTCTGACTTGGTGGACTCAACGAGTCTGTTGAATCTAGCGTAAGCTTACTTGTAGGAGCTTGAGCTTGATTATTCTTCGGCCTTGTATATCGGCTTGTCGAAGGATGCTTATCTCTAAGTATTATTCTACTGACTTAGAGATAGCCTTTGGATGATGGGGATATAACACTTTTCTTACTCTCCCATTTTCCAGGCTTAGTCAAAATTTTGGAATATAGAGAAAGATTTCCCTGATCATCAGGGAAATAATGCCTTCCAGACTTAGCCAAATTTCTGAGTGTAAGGAAGAATTTTCCTTGATTACTAGGGAAATATTGTCTTCCAGACTTAGTCAATTTCTGAATATAGAGAAAAGTTTCCCTGGTCATCAGAGAAATAACACCTTCCAGACTTAGCTAAATTTTTAAGTATAGATCGAGATTTCCCTGGTCATCAGGGAAATAATACCTCCCAGACTTAGCCAAATTTTCGAGTGCAGATTGAGATTTCCCTGGTCACTAGGGAAATAGTGTCTTCCAGACTTAGTCAAATTTCTGATTGTAGAGAAAGATTTTCCTGGTCATCAGGGAAATAATGCCTCCAGACTTAGCCAAATTTCTGGGTATAGATCGAGATTTCCTTGGTCATCAGGGAAATAATGCCTCCCAGACTTAGCCAAATTTCTGAGTGTAAGGAATAATTTTCCCTGATCACTAGGGAAATATTGTCTTCCAAACTTAGCCAATTTCTGAATGTAGAGAAAAGTTTCCCTGGTCATCAGGGAAATAACACCTTCCAAACTTAGCCAAATTTCTAAGTATAGATCAAGATTTCCCTGGTCATCAAGGAAATAGTGCCTTCCAGACTTAAGTCAAATTTCCGAGTGCAGATCGAGATTTCCTTGGTCACTAGGGAAATAGTGTCTTCCAGACTTAGTCAAATTTTTGATTGTAGAGAAAGATTTCCCTGGACATCAAGGAAATAGTGCCTTCCAGACTTAGCCAAATTTTTGGTCTTTTGACTTTAGGTAATATTTCAATATCTACACACCTGTTTATGCATTACTCTTATTCAAAGAAGCTATGGCGTATGCTAAAACATCGGTTCAAGATCAAGGGTCACCTGGGTTCCATTCGATCGCTTTGGACTCTGTGGAGAACAAAAAGAGTGAAGAGGAAGATGCTTCTAGCGTGGGACTTCCTAGTCACATGTTTATGTTGGGGCATTTGGAGAGAACACAATTCGAGAGTCTTTTCCAGCAAAGTATCTTCTATTGAGGTGATTTGGAACAACATTATTGTTTAGCAAGAAGCTGGTCAGCCGGTTTCTCCCCCAGACATTCTAAGGAGATAAGCCCTTTACTATGTAATATGTAGTTTTTTTCTCCTATTTTAATAAAATATCTTGGGGTATGGTTTAAGTTTAACCCCATCTTCTCCTCTTCGGAGAGGAATTGCTCAAAAAAAAAAAAAATGAATATCCCATTGGTTGCTTTTTTATAAATTTTGGTACTTCGGCTTAGACGGGGATGGTACTGCATCAACTTTCTTGGGTTTGATTAATTTTGACTCCATTCCAGATGCTCTGACACTTGCAAAAAAGTTGATGATGTATGTTCACATTGAACGTACATTTACACTCCCCTTTTGTCAGCTTCAAAAAAAATAAAGTACCATCTTCGAGTACCATCAACAAGATTTGTTGAAGTTCATGGCTGCTGTGCTACTCCGATGAGTCTTGCTAAGTATTTGCTTCAAAAGAATTTGTTGGTGCTCCTTAGAATGCGAATCCATGGCATATCAAATTGGTGGAGACGATCAAAGCTAATCTTTAGAAAAAGTCTTTGGTGCCCGGAATCCACAACATTGGTGTTCTGCAATGGATGATTCTTGCTCCGAAAGAAATACTTAAACTTGGAGTGTCCTCGAATCGATGATTGTCATCTCGAGCTCCTTTGGTTTTCCGATAGTTGCTTCGTCGACTTCCTTAATGAGCTCGGACTCCTCTATGGGCATCTCCTCGGGTAATCACTGTTAAGATGTATTAGTGTATATACATACACTCAGTGTATATATGACTCACATGTATTCACCTTATATTGGCTATTTGGCCTAATGAGAGATTCATTCTATTCTCTCCCCAAACCCTAGCTCTCCTTCTCTCTCTCTCTTCCTCTAGGGTTTGTCACATGGTATCAGAGCAAGGTTGATCGCCGGTGTCTCCTCGCTCCCTTGGTTCCTCGCTCCCGTGTCTCCAGATCTTCTTCTGATCAGATCGGACCGCTCCAGCCGGTCCCTGCTCCAGCTGCTCCAGCCGCTCCAGCTCCAGCTGCTCCAGCTCCTGCTCTGCGCGCTCCAGCCGGCCTGGCCTGCCCTGCTCCCTGCTCCAGCTGCTCTAGCCGGTCGTCCCTGCTCCAGCTGCTCCAGCCGGACCCGTCCAGCCTGCCTTGCTCCAGTCGGCCTGCCCCGCACGCTCCGCTCCTGCCCTGCGCGCTCCGCTCTTGATTTGATCAGCTCGCTCCGCCCTTGATCTGATCTGCCCTGCGTGCTCCGCCCTTGATCTGACCAGCTCGCCACCTCTTCGAACCTCTCCGCGTGGTCTCCTTGTCTCTCCGATCAGCTCGCTCTTCAAGCAAGCTGATTTGATCCGGGGGGGGGGGGGGGGCTGTCCTCGAGCTCTTGGAGCCTTCCCTCTCTCTCCGGACATGTCCTCGACTTCTTCGATGACGACTCCGTCGTCTCATCCGGTGACACCCGATGAGATTCCACGGGATTTCCTCCCGCTCGCCACCGACTTCCTTCTCCAAGAGGCCTCCGATTGGCCGGCATGGTCAGCCACGGTGCAATCCACCCTTGAGGGTCGCAATCTTCGAGGACACCTTGATGGCTCTTCCACGTTTTCTGCTTCTGATATAGAATACGGTCCCTGGCGCCTTCGCGATCAGCGCATCAAGGCCTACCTTGTTGCATCTGTGGATCGCTCTCTTCGCCGAGACATGGTTGGGCTTGCCACTTCTGCAGCGATTTGGGGTCATCTCACTGCTTGCTTTGTTGAGAAGAGTGGAGCACGTGAGTATCAGCTTCTCACACAGGCCCAGTCGGCACAGCAGGGAGAGTTGACGGTCCAACAGTTTTATTGTCAGATGCGCTCCTATTGGCGTGATCTTCAGGATCTCGCTCCCGTTCCTGACCCGTCCCGTGCTGTCGAGTATCAGCTCTACCGGGAGCGCCTTCAGCTCTACCAGCTATTCGCTGCCCTACGACCTGAGTTCAGTGCTCTAGCCGGTCAGCTTCTTCACCGGGACATCCTTCCTTGTCTTGATGAGGCTGTAGCTGAGCTGGTCGCTGAAGAGACTCGTTTGCGTACTCTTGCCTCCAGAGCTTTACCTCTTCAGGGCGTACTTGCTGCTGCTCCGCCACCAGTCTCAAGCCCACCAGTGTCTTTTGTCTCAGCTACTGCCTCCCATGGTAGACCGTTTTGCACTCATTGTCAGACACCGGGTCACTTCGTGGACACTTGCTTCTCACTTCATCCAGAGAAGCGTCCTACCTACAGAGATCGAGGTCGAGGACGAGCTCGAGGTCGTGGTCGCCTTGCTCCTACTGCTGCTGCTCCCTCTTCCGTCTCAGCTGGCGAGCTACAGTCCATTCGTGAGGAACTAGCTCAGCTTAGACTCTCTCAGCAGTCTGCCGCTACTCCTGGATCTTCCAGCGCCTCAGCCTTCTCTGCCTCTCCTGGTAGTCCCAGTGTTTGGATACTGGATTCAGGCGCCTCACACCACATGACTCCGGATGCCTCCCTGCTCACTGCTTGTCAGCCTGCGACGCACCTGCCACCGATCCACACTGCAGATGGTTCTCTCCTAGCCATCTCACAGTCTGGATCCATTACTCTAGCCTCCGCCCCTGCTTGCCATCTCTCCTTATCCTCTGTGCTTCATGCTCCTACACTCCACATGCACCTGATTTTTGTTAGTGCTTTGTGTGACTCTGGTTGCTCGGTGACATTTACCCCTTCCTCTTGTTCTGTGCAGGATCTGCGTACTGGCCGACTGATTGGAGGATGTCGTAGAGCTGGCGAACTCTACCAGATGGAGTTTCTTCACTCTTTGGATTCGTCATCATCTGGGTTTTGTGGAGTTGTCTCTCCTAATGCCGACCTGTGGCATAGGAGACTAGGTCATGTGTCGGAACCGTGACTTAAGAGATTACTCCATTCTGGAGCTCTAGGTCGTGGTCCTTTTTCATCTTTATCTACTTGTACTGGTTGCAAGCTTGCAAAAGCTGCTGCCCATCCTTTTTCATCAAGTACTTCTCAGAGCTCTGCTCCTTTTGATCTTGTTCACTCTGATATCTGGGGCCTCTCTCCTCTCCCCTCTATGACTGGGTATTTATATTATGTTTCGTTTGTGGATGATTACAGTCGCTACACGTGGGTCTATCTTCTTTGCCGTCGATCGGATATCCTCCAAGTCTATAAGGACTTCACCTCCATGATCCACACACAGTTTAGTCGGTGCATCAAGATATTTCAATCTGATTGTGCCCTTGAGTATCTATCCACCGCTATGCGCAGCCTTATTCAGTCTCATGGGACTATTTTCCAGCACTTGTGTCCTCACATCCATGAGCAGAATGGTGTTGCTGAGCGCAAGCATCACCATATTCTTGCGACTACTCGTGCTCTCCTTCTTTCTGGTTCTGTTCCTCGGCGCTTCTGGGCTGAGGCTCTCCTCACCTCAGTCCAGCTCATTAACATCACTCCTTCGTCAGTTCTTCCGGACGACTTATCTCCTCATGAGCGTCTCCTTTCTACCACTCCTGACTACAGCCCTCTTCGCACTTTTGGGTGCACCGGTTTTGTTCTTCTTCCTCTCCATGAGCGCACAAAGCTGTCTGCTCAGGCAGCTAAGTGCATTCTTCTTGGGATCAGCACTGAGCACAAGGGATACCGCTGCTATGACCCTGTTGCTCGTCGCTTGCGTATCTCTCGACACGTCTCCTTTGTCGAGGATACGCCATACTACTCTCCTGAAGCTCAGGATCTCACCTTTCTCGAGGTTTCTTCTCCTCCATCATCGACACCTATGCCTCCCTCGTCGGCCTCTCTAGTTCCCCCGGCTCAGTCGGCTCCTTCCCCACCACCACCAGCTCCCTCGGCACCACTGGCTCCTTTGCCAGTTGTTTCCCTAGCGTCTCCAGGGGACTCCTCCGAGGCTTCCTCCTCTATGCCCGTGCCTCTCTCTCCTCTCCGGGTTGTCTCTCCATTTCCTCAGGTCTACTCTCGCCGGCCTACCCCTGTGTCTCCGTGTCCTTCCTTCTCAGCGGATGCCGGCTCCCCTGCTGTTGAGGTTACTCCTAGTTTTTCGCCTCCTGTGCCTGCTCTGTCATTGCCAGTCGTGGATCCAGGCCCGCCTCGCTACCCTCAGCGCCAGCATCACCCGCCTGACCGTTTTAGCCACGACACTGGGCCTCCTGATCGTTTTGGTTTTGCCTCTGTCTGCAGTTACTCGCCTCAGTTTACTGCCTTCCTTACTGCTGTGCACGCAGATCAGGAGCCCCGATCCTACTCTGAGGCAGTTCAGTTTCCTCAGTGGCGTCAGGCTATGGATGAGGAGTTTCAGGCCTTTATGCAGACTCAGACCTGGGATGTTGTCCCTCTGCCCACTGCGTTGAGCCTGTCAGCTGCAAGTGGATTTATAAGGTCAAGCACCGCCCTGATGGATCCATTGAGCGTCACAAGGCTCGGGTGGTGGCTCGTGGCTTTACTCAAGAGTATGGCGTTGACTACGAGGAGACCTTTGCTCCGGTGGCTCAGATGACCACCGTTCGTACTCTTCTGGCGGTTGCAGCTGTTCATCGATGGCCCCTTCTTCAGATGGACGTGAAAAATGCCTTTCTTCACGGTGACCTGTCTGAGACTGTCTACATGGATCCTCCTCCTGGTCTCCGTGTTCCTTCTCAGCACGTGTGCCGTCTTC
This sequence comes from Chamaelirium japonicum, assembly GCA_947650365.1. Classification (NCBI taxonomy): domain Eukaryota; kingdom Viridiplantae; phylum Streptophyta; class Magnoliopsida; order Liliales; family Melanthiaceae; genus Chamaelirium; species Chamaelirium japonicum. The sequence goes on along the minus strand of OX393559.1, from coordinate 64,413,992 downwards.
GTCGGGCCATTTATGGGCTCAAGCAAGCTCCTCGTGCCTGGTTTGAGCGGTTCCGCCGTGCTGTCAGGGAACTTGGTTACTCAGAGAGCAGTCAGGACCACTCTCTGTTTGTCAGATCGTCCCCGCAGCCGGGCGATTCTACTGTTATACTTGGACGACATGATCATCACTGGAGATGACTCTGCTGCGATTGCTAGTCTTCAGCAGCACTTGAGGAACCAATTTCAGATGAAGGATTTGGGTACGCTTCGCTACTTTCTTGGTCATGAGGTAGCATACAGTGCAGATGGCATTCTGCTCTCTCAGCAGAAGTACCTTTCAGACATCCTTAGTCGTGCTGCCCTCACAGATAACCGCACAGTAGACACCCCTCTTGAGCTTCACTCGAAGCTACGTCCTACAGATGGAGTTCCTCTTTCAGATCCCACTCGGTACAGGCAGATTGTGGGACAGCTCGTCTATCTCTGCATCACTCGGCCTGACATTGCACACGCTGTCAGCATTGTCAGTCAGTTCGTTGCAGCTCCATACTCAGTTCACTACGGTGCTCTTCTTTGGATCCTCCGGTACCTCAGAGGGACGGTTACTCGCTCTTTGTTTCTGTCGTCGTCCTCCTCTCTCAGACTTCGAGCCTACTCAGATGCAGATTGGGCTGGAGATCCGACTACACGCCGCTCCACCACTGGTTACTGTTTGTTTCTCGGCGACTCTTTGATATCCTGGCGCAGCAAGAAGCAGAAAGTGGTCTCTCTCTCTAGCACTGAGGCTGAGTACAGGGCCATGGCCTCCACGACTAAGGAGATAATTCACCTTCGACGTCTCCTCAGTGATCTCGGTGTTGCTTTCTTCGAGCCTACTCCACTTCACTGTGATAACCGGAGTGCTATTCAGATTGCTAGCAACCCGGTTTTTCATGAAAGGACAAAGCACATCGAGATTGACTGTCACTTCGTCCGACAGGAGTATGAGGCCATGACAATCTCACTACCTTTCATTCCCTTAGCAGAGCAGATCGCAGACTTCTTCACGAAGTCACATCCTACATCTCGTTTTCGGTCTTTGATTGCCAAACTCTTGGTGCATGATCCACCCTGAGTTTGAGGGGGGGTGTTAAGATGTATTAGTGTATATACATACACTCAGTGTATATATGACTCACATGTATTCACCTTATATTGGCTATTTGGCCTAATGAGAGATTCATTCTATTCTCTCCCCAAACCCTAGCTCTCCTCTCTCTCTCTTCCTCTCTTCCTCTAGGGTTTGTCACAATCATAAAAGAGAAGCCAATTCCAATCAATGACTAGATATTCGGTTAAGGGATGTTCAACTGAATCGTCCACCTCTTTCATGGGCTCGGACTACTCCGTGGTAATAGGCTCTTCTGTGAGATGCAATCTTGTTAGTAGTAATAATGTGAGAGAGAATCTTGGGAATACCTGGTCCCCTGAAAGAGAATCCTGTGTGAGAATTCCCACTTTCTAGAAATACCATGAGCAAAGAGAATAGCTTGTGAGTTAGAGAGAAAAACACAATTGATGCAGATTCCATGAGAAGAGGTTCCACAAGTCCCTTCTCCTTAAGTACTGTTGCATGGTTTTCATTTTATTTCAAATGTCCCCCTTGTACCATATCATCCGTCATCCATTTAGTCTCTTAATCACCTTCGAAATTGGTTTTTTATTACCTATTCAGTAATTAAAAGCTTACTAAATTCAAATCAGTATGTATGTATTTGAGAACCCTTCCTTATCTGAAAGTCTCCAATATTTGGACCCACTAATTGCACCAAAAGACCACACGCAAAAAAAAAAAGAAGTGGAAAAGCAAAATAAAATGTGCATCTAAACCTCTGACCTAAATAACCGACTGAACCCGTCGATGACTTGACTTAGACTACTATTGGGACTCAGTTTAGCCCAACTTGACCAAAATCATACTATCACAGTCTCACAGCTAATATACTCGAGTTAAACAATTTGACTTGCTACTGAAGACTCTAGACAAACAAATGGAATGAAATATCCCACTTTAACCCAAATTATAACTTCCCCCAAGTCTTGGAAAAATTCCAAAACAATTAGAAAAGGACCTAAAACCCATAAAATTACTAAAATAACTCAAACTGACTCGTAGTTGACACTTAACATATCGTAATGGAACTCTAATTGCTAGTTTATTACAAAAATTTGGTACTTAGACTAACCTAAGGATGGTCCTGCAAATACCCCCCCCCCCCCCCCCCCCCCCACACACACACACACACACATACACACACACACACACACACACATACATAGAGTCACACACACACACACACAAAAAAAAAAAAAAAAAAACTGAAAACAAAAGTATTAGTTGGATGGGAGTATAAGAATTCTTCTGTAAGTATGTGGAAGGCATAAAGAATTTGAAGAGAGCGGTGCACCGTATCATTCACCATTCATAATTCATAGTTTTACTCATTTCAATTGATGCCCATTGGATTTGCTGCTCGAGTGTTTCTCGAAGCTCATGAGTCACAAACTTTGACCACCTTTCTCTTAACAAGTGCACTAAGCATTCTTCTGCATGCCATTTGGAGGGTTCAGAATTGTCCAAGGGATGTTACTTTCAGCTTGGATAACCAGTTTCGAAAGCCAAATGATATGGTATGTTAATACATGATTATAATAGGAATTACCTTCGGTCCTTCGCTTCCTATGTGCTTCCATCTCTCTTCTTCTCCTTACAATTATTGGTTCGGAGAGGCCCTTGATTCTATGGTTTCAAATCTTTGGTACTCTTGCTTATTACAAATTCTGTAGTTGCTTTTACTTTTTTCAAATACAATTCTTCATCATATGGCTCTTATGGATGTAGATATGTGTAGTGAGTTACTGTAAATGGACATTTAATTCTTCCTATTATTTGACATAACAGTGGCATCATGGTTTTTCATATGAATACAAGCTACTTATCACAAGTAAGAATGCTTAGACTGAAAAATGATATGTAAAGTGACATTCTTAGGATTTGTATGATCTCCTTACTGGAATTGGCATTTTAGACCATTGTAAACGTAAAAAACCACTTATAATATTTCTTTTCAGGTTTCCATAGACTGGCCAGGGCTTCCTGCTGGTGTTAAGTTTGATCCATCCGATGTAGAGCTTTTAGAACATTTAGCAGGCAAAGTTGGGGTGGATAATTCAAAGTCCCATGTGTTTATTGATGAATTTATTCCAACTCTTGAAGTTAATCAAGGAATTTGCTATACCCATCCTGAAAATCTCCCTGGTAAATAATGCACACAATTTTTATTTTCTTGCCAATTGCTAATGTTTGAACTGTTAATTATATTTCTTATTTTATGTATTAGGTGTCAAGAAAGATGGGAGCAGTGTTCATTATTTTCACCGGACATCAAATGCATATGCAACTGGTCAACGTAAACGCCGGAAGATACATAATGAATGTAGCATGTCTGAGGAGCGTGTAAGGTGGCATAAGACAGGTAAAACTAAACCTGTGCTTGAGAATGGCATTCAGAAAGGTTGCAAGAAGATAATGGTTCTCTATATAAGTTCCAAAAGGGGTTGCAAGCCTGATAAAGCCAATTGGGTGATGCATCAGTACCATCTTGGAACTGAAGAAGAAGAAAAAGATGGTGAACTAGTGGTTTCTAAAATTTTTTACCAACAACACTTGAAGCAAATAGGCAAAAGTGAAATGGATCCAGTCAGTGAAGAATTTGATGCTTCAACAGTCAGAGCTGGTCCAAGAACCCCTAAGACAAGGACTCCACAGCCAGCTCGGCCAAAAAAGAGTCTTCTATATGAGGCCAACAAACATAATCAACAGATCTTGCAAGTCCAGGTTGGTAGATGCTTAATCTGCTTTTTTCCAAGTTGTTAGCATGAACACTTTCATAATCCATTGTAGTTTAACATGTAATATTTGTACCTACTGACAGTAACAAACTAATAAAGTTGTTAGACTATTGCATTGTGAGATTATTTTGCACCTCACTTTATCTATATACCTGCATACTAATTTTAATTCAAACTCTTTTTCATGATCATTGAAAGTCATAGTTAAAGTAAAATTTGATTATGTCATTGTTTTTTTGGAGAATTCCCTGTTGATTGGAGAGGGTGGAGTGGGATTAAGCAAGTCCATGTAACATAAGATTTGATTATACTAATAAAGTTGTTAGACTATTGCATTGTGATTATATAATTTGATTTATATTGAGAGATTTATGTTGATTTGGAGTGCAAAGACAATAACATTTCTGCATGTCCAAGCACTGCACGTGTCTGCATATTGACATGGGTAAAATAAGCAAGTCCATGTAACATAAGATATAGCTCCCATTCCTTGGGTGTCTTCTTGTCGCTTAGGTTTATATTCTTCATCAGCCTATTGCTCATGTTGCTCCTTCGGATGCAACTTCTCATAGGCATATCTAACCCAACCTTGATGTTGCTCCTGCTGCAACTACCTCTCCACCTTCTCTGTCTTTCCTTAAACTTGCTTGCCACCCTCTTGAAAAGTATGATTTGTTTACCCCCTATTTTTCCATAATTTCGAGTCTTCAGTCTGGGTAGTCCTTCACATCAAGTTATTTGAGAGGGAATATGGGATCCTCACTGATGCAAAAGGTAGTAAACATTAATTGACAGGTGGAAGACATTACACATTTGGTCCGTGTTTCACCTGTCCATCAATGTTTTCCACCTTTTGCATCATTCTTTAAATTTTTTGACACCTAGGTGGCACTATTACTTGCTATGTTATCTTTCCTCATATCCCTGTGGAACTTTGGTCTCTCCCAGGATGCTTGGATTATTGATCCTAGGAATCATTGGTCTACCATTGGATTGTCTCTTCTTCCATGTCTTGATGATTTCTAGTAAGAGCATGAATGGGGTTTTTATTTGTGTGTGTGTGTGTTTTATAGTCATTCTTTAGTGTGGATTTCTACCATGTAGATTATCAGGTTCTGTACATTTATATTTATCTTGAGCGGGTACGATAATGCACGTTGCTTGTACATTCAATTTTGTGGTTTCTTTTACTTTTTTGAAAAACAAAGCTCTAATATTTGCTTATTCCTTTCGAGAGTGATTTGTGGTTAACATGCGTGACTGCACAAAAAACAAAGCTCACTCTTGTGTATATTTTCAGACGGAACAGTATCTGGAGGATGAGGTACCCTTATCACCCTTACCCATCGTCCATCTAAAGGACGATGTTTACACCGCATGGTGGGCTGGAGAATCTCAGGCTGTCGATGAACCAATTCCAAACGATGTACACGAATCACTGCTATGCCATGAAGTGCTCGATTCTTTCCCTCCTGTTGATGAATCGTCGGTTCTCTTTAATCACCATGACTTCTGCCGTGATGGAAACGGGAGCAGTGAAAGAAATGGCAACATGGTTTCTGGGTTCTCTGACCTTGACAACATACTGCTTGACACACCGCCAGATTTTCAGCTCGCTGTAAGATCCTCTACATGCCTATGTCCTTTTTTGGTACCACCAACCAAAATAATTTTAATGGATATTCTTACCTTGTTGGATCCAAAATGCAGGATTTGCAGTTCGGTTCTCAGGATAGCATCATGAGTTGGTTGGATCGGCTGTAGACTGAATAGAGCATCTGAGGAATTGCTTTTCATGGCTCACAGCGGCGGCGACCCAATTTTGGCTGGATTGTCATGATTTTGGGCCTCTCAAATGTACAGAATTAGCAGACTTGAGATGCAACAATGCTTTGTAGCACTACGATATATCTGTAATCTTGAAGCATGGCTTTTGATTCGAGTAACACTCAACTTTGTTAGTAAAATGACTAAGTGCACCCGCCAGCCCGCTGCCATACTCAGTGCTCATGCAGTTCACGACCTTATTCTTCCACCGTCTTCCTCCCCCCTCCTTCGTCCTCTATTGTCACGCCCTAGAAATTGGGTCAGCCACCTCCTGGTTCGAGACCGGTCTGTAAGTTGTGAACAGTTAATATAAACTGTTAGAATGTGAACTCACATTTATATAAACTGTAAGAATGCGAGTTTGAATATAAACTGTTAGAATGCGAAGTAGTTAATATCTAATCTCTATTTATTTAATCTCTTACTGATTTCTTTCACGTTTTTGAGATAAAAATCTGATCGCTTTCATAAAATCTTGATCTTCACCTGAAAATCGACAAACTAAAATTAAGAATTTGCTGTGATTTGTTTCAGTTTGCTGAAATATGAAAGTAAGCGTTGTTTTTTCATCATATGAATCACCGTAAGTTTAGATATACGCTTTTCTACTAGAAACTATTAAGTTTAGATTCCCTGAGTTTCCTACTTGTTTTCCCTTATTTTTGGATCTCGAAAGAGGTAAATTTGATCTTTAGAAGTTTTGACAAGTCAATCTAGATGATGCGTTGAATGGAGTAAAAATAGAAATGCCTGGTAGCCAACTAGTTTGCCAACTTTTGGGTTGCCAACTTTACGTGGCAGGAATGGAATAAAAATGAAATGCTAGGTAGCCAACTAGTTTGTCAAATTTTGGGTTGCCAATTTTACATGGCATCCTCCTAGGGCTTATCCTATGCCCCCCACAAAAATGTTCCAAGCAATGAGGACCTACCAGCACTTCACATCACGTAGAGTTGGCAACAAAACTTGGCAAAAGAGTTGGCTATATAGCATTACTCGAATAAAAAGTAGCTAAATGGAATAGCTATTCACCTGTGCAGATATTATTATTATTATTATTATTATTATTTTTTGAGCAACTCCTTTCCAAGGTGGAGAGGATGGGATTAAGCTATACCCCAAGCTATTTTATTAAAATAGATAAAGCTATAAAGTACAGATTAAAGAGCATATCTCTTCAGAGCGCTTGGGGGACAATCCAGCCGATCAGCTAAAGGCTAAAGAGATTATATTCCTCCATACCACCTCCGCCGTAGCATGCTTGTTGGAGAAAATCCTGGCGTTTCGCTCCCTCCATATGGCCTAGCACGTGCAGATGACAAGATAGTCCCAAGATGATCGAAGCTTCTTCTGAATATGTCGGAGGTACCATATTGTCCAGAGTGACCTAACTGATCCCGGGTGCCCTTTGATCCGTAGACGATCCTTCAACCTACTCCAAATTTTCTTGGAGAAGGCGCAGTGCAGTAGTAAATGGTTAGCATCTTCGTTACCAGAGTTGCAAAGGGGTTGATTTCTCCGCATCAAGTTGATCCGCATAAGCAAACAATCTTATTTTGAATGGCTCTTTATTCCTATTTGGTTATGTATTCCCCATTAAAATATACTATAGTAGCTAAAATTTTAGCTAGTGCAATATGGATGCTTGAAGAGTAGCCCGTAGCCACAAAGAAAGATTTTTGGTGGTGCATGACACTCAGCCCTCCAACGTAGGCAATTGCACCCGGCCCCAATTGTGCTGCATTGGGTAGGTGCGTGGCGGTAACGGATGCCATTGTGTGCGCATGACCGACTGCAAGTGATACAACTTGAGTTTTAAGCTAATGTATCCTAATCTTGAAAAATGCTCATAAGCCATCCTGCTTTCCACCCACAGCGGGCCATCATTATGATGTGGCATCCGATCACAGCCCTCCGTTGCACCCAGATCTGACAGGTGAGTGGCACTCAGCCCGACTAGCATGCAAAGGGAGGGGGTATGATCAGATGCCACGCCAGGCCCATCGGAGTACGATTTTGTTCCAACCTTGTTAAAGAGGTTGGTTGTTCCCGGTCTCTCTCATTGGTCCATATCGAGGGTTTTAGGTTATTTCATACTACATCCAACCCCTTTAAGAAGGTTGGAACAAAATCGTACTCGGCCGATCGGGATGGATAACTGGATTGCTTAATAGCATTACTCCCTGTTACCTAATCCCTTGGTACTACTTCAAAGGTATTGTTGCGTTCCCTTGAGCACGCATGATGCACATGATGCTGATTTCTGGTGACGTCAGGGGTAATTTCCACGTGTATCGTAGCGCGTACTAGGGATGGCTCAGCTTCCTTGGCCGTGAAGAAATTAACATCCATATTAATAGGTAGGACTCGATCACCTATGTGGCTTACGGCTCGCGCTCCGACCCTTTCTTTTCATTCCTCCTCCTCCTCCTCCCTTCCCTGCTCATCCATCCCTATATTATATCATCAACCCATCCGCATCGATCTCTCCCACTTCACTTGATCCCAACACCGATAGCCCCCCCATCTTCCCCTTCATTTCTAGGGTTAGGGTTACGGTTAGGTCCTCCGCCTTACAGCCACGCCGATCGATCCTTTCTCTCTCCTCCTTCTCGGATACACACGAGATGGAACCTCGCGTGAACGAATGGGATTTGGTGATCAAGGTCAGATATCTTCTTCTTTTCTTATTTGACCCCATGAATTTCATGATGGGAACGGGTTGTGATTCTCAGAATGCATGTTGATGTAACTTTTTGCATGTGCATGGTCTCTGCTCCGTATCGGGAAATTATTGAGATCAACACTGATTTTGAGTAATTGCCTAGTGATTTTCACATTAAAATCTTTGCTGTGTAGTGCTGCGTAATTGTATGTGATGTTTCTCTAAGTCTATGTGATCAGGGGGATAATTTTTTCTATGGCTTCAGATCGGCAGAAAGTTGGAAGCTGATAGTTTCACTTGTTTCTATTTTACCCTTCCGAAAGACTTCGTTTGATTATTTTAATTTATTTAAGTTTGATTGGAATAGGATGCATTTTCTGATCTCTTTGAAAGTGGCTGTGTGAATGAGATGGTTTTGATTGTCCCACGGTTTGATGCCTTAGGATGCAATACAACGTGTGCTTGTGCAGAAAAAAAAAAGATTTATTATTTTAATCAATTCTATATTTAACAGGCCGAGCGATCTTCCTTCTTCACCATGGATTTGACACTAATAAGTAATGACCTACCGTTGGGCTGAGCAATCTTACTTCTTCACCATGGATTTGAAACTAATGACCTACCGTTGGGCTGATCAATCTTACTTCTTCACCATGGATGATGAAGACCTGATCAGCACCTTCAGATCATCGCGGCATCTTCTGATCATCGCCAGAGATCTTAGTTACTGTCATTTTTATTTTTATGTTTGGATGACATTAGCCATTTGGGGTTTGTCAGTCGTTTATTTCAGTTTTAGCCATTTTTCCCTGTTTTTGGCCTTATTTCAGCATTTAGTTTTATTTCTGTTCTTGCCCAGTTCATGGGGGATGTCCATGATCTCATCCGAGGGCTTTTCGGATTGAATCCGGGTCTTCTCGGGTGAGTTTCAGCATGATATTAATGAAATTATGGGTGCGTGTGTTTGCGGGGCACCGACGGACGAGACTAGATCTCGAAACCAACGGTTAGATGGCGAAATAACATCATTTTGATGACGTGGCAAGTTATGGGCTTCATAGGGTTTTAAATGGGCTTATCTTAAGCCCAATAGTGCTACTATTGAGATTACCGCCCCCTCCCTTCTCTTTTCCCGTGAAACCAACCGACCGGCCTCTCTTCCGTGCGGATCCCAAGGCCGGCCCCACCCTTGTCCGTTCCCTCTCTTCTCTCTCTCTCTTCTCTCCCTTGTTTCTCTCACTTTTCCTTGCCTTTCGTGGCCTCTTGCATCCACACCATCAAACCCTAATTCCCTTTGATCTTAGCCATCCAAAACAAAACCCTAGCCTACAAAAAGATGAAGAAAGAAAAGAGAATTCAGACTTGGAAGAATTGCTGAAAACTTGTGCCTCTTCGTGAGTGCTTCCGGGTGAGACTCGAGTCCCCGATCATCGCCGCTTCCATGACTTTGCCTCGTGAAGGCCTTGGTGCAGTTTTTCCGAAGGTTCCGGCTTCTCCTGACGACCGGCCTTGCTCCGTGTGCAGGATCATCGGCGCATCCTCGCAATCGACCCACGGCGGGAAACCCCAGGCAGTATCTTTTCTCTTCTTTATCTTTCCCTTCGCACCCGCACCCCTTTTCATCCGTTTCCATTGCCTCCGCTCCGCATCGCCGCCTACTCGCCCTATCTTATTATTAGTTGAAGCCATAACGTTTGCCATTTAATATAATTGCCATCTCTCGTCTGTCGGTAACCCTAGCAAGCATCCGTAGCCCTTTTCTTTATGAAAATCTGATGCAAGCCTATTGTTTTATTTCAATATTTACTGCTGCGAATTAATCCTTTTATATGCTGAATTTTGGTCAATGTGATAATATTGCATCTTATTGTGAGATCTGAAATCTGCTTTATATTTGATTACATAGGCCCTTAATTCTGCGTGAAATAACTCTTGATTGCTGTTTTTTTGAGGCATATAGTGCTATATTGATAACTAAACCCTAGTTCTTGACCAAAGAAAACCTTAAAAGGGCTTAGGATTGTAGTGTGCCTTATTGGTGCCTGCATCAATGGATTTGACACTAATGACATACCGTGTGTTAAATATCATCCATCCCCCTTTACCTGATAGATTGAAGTGAAAAGATTAAGTTTAGACAAACTGATTAGTTGTTTGCATATAGTTCTTATAAATAAGAAAAACACAGACAGTTCCAAATAACATTGTCATATTAGAGTTCACTACAATGGCTTTCTCCTTCGTACATACAGATTTGGTACAAGTTTATTCTTATTTGTATTTGCTAGGAAAACAAATGTAAGTTTTAGTTGGTTTTGATTTTTACTCTTATATTTAGTCACAATTGAATACCGATATGGAATGAATATAAGCAAGTGCAAGTATGTTTGATACATATTCTTTTCAATAAATAAAAACCCAAATAAATTAATGCACTCAACAAATATATTTTGGGATTTGATTATCATACAACAACCATCTCAGGAATATCTAATATTTGAATGAGATAAAAAAAATACAATCACAGAAATTAGGGAAAGTTGAGTAGGGATATGGATACGTAGCTAGCTTTCCAATTTTGTTTTTGTTTTTTATTTAAATATTAATACAAATAAAAATACAAGTATGGATACATTTACATTTTTTTTCACCTCTGCTTGGGACATACCCACACTAATATCGAAATTCAATGTAAGTATCAGCTTATTAGACAAACCCCAATTTTTTGTGAAAGAATCCTTGATGCATATATAGCTTGAGAGAATGCTATGACTTAAATTACGTCCCCCTGTCTTTTATATGTTGACCCATGTCAACTAAAGAGAAGCCTGAGAACTTTTAGCACATGGCTTATTGAGAAGCTATATCATAGAGAAATAATAAGAAAACAAAAGAAAGTGAAAGAGCATTGATGCTTGAAGTGGCCCTGCAACAACTCGATTAGATATGTTGAGACAACCAATCAGTAGAACAAGAGGTTGTAGATCAGTTTGATTGAGAGGCCCGATATTGAAACCTAGATTTGGTCGTGGACATTTGGGATTTTGTATTCCTGATCATTGCGCTTTTATTGTTTCTTCTTCTCCCTTCCAGTGATAATAGAGTCAAATAGATAAAAATATAGGATGGATTCTAACAACTTGCTTTGGCTCTGAGTCTCCACGTGCCAAATAAGATTGCACCTGTGTCGGTCACCGATGAAAGTATGCAAGTCAAACAAGCTAGGGACGAGGGAACATCAAGAGAGTGATTATTGTCAAGTGCATCTCGGATATCTGAAGAATCAATCACAACTGATTGGTATCAAAGGTGAGATAAGATTGAAAATTATTAACATGTTGTAAAATTGGAAAGAAACTTAGAAGAGGAGAGACATTATGTGGTTCAGACTTCATAATTGGCATACATTTACAGTGGGGATATTTTATTCAGTTAAATAGATTCCTGGGCAAAAAAGAATGTATAATCATTCTACAAATCATCTCCAAATATGGTAAATAGGTTGAGGAAAAGCATGATGAATTCATAATGGATTCAACGGAATCTCTTCATATCTTCAACAAAGTAGTTTGTACATAATCTACAACTACAAGGGAGATTCACAATAATGTTTTTCGATTTTGCGTCTACTCTATTTGTCATATGAAGGCCCAACCAGGGCAACACACATGGATCATAGTTTTCTCCAAACTTGACTGAATTATGTGATATAATTGCTTATTTTAGGATTCCAATCACAAGGTAATGTAGAGTCGTTTGGTAATCCATCGATGTTTTTGCCAATATACTACTATATGCCATAAAGACGACCTAAACCAACTTTAGGAGATTTTGTTGGTTTTTTTTTAACATGCACGTGATCTTGATTTCAGCTAAAGTTGGAGATACTTTCACTTTAAAGTATAGCGCAGAGTTAAACACATGTCAACTCTTCTTCCTTGCCAATGAAGAAAGGCATGAATTCTATCATCTATGTGCTCTCCTAATCGGCTGATGGTTGCGCACTGAGACTCCTTGGATTCCTACTCCTCAATCTCTTTGTGCTCGTGTGTGTGTGTATTATTGGATCGGGATCTGTAATCATCTATTTTGGTGCCAACATTGGTGCCAACACATCCATAGAACTTTCAAAATTTGCTAAAATTCGGTAAGGATGATCCCCTTCCTACAGATAGCACGTCTCCAAAAAATTAAGATATTCTAAAACTTCTAGATCCATCAAATGGTTATCTTCAAATTAATAGTTAAAATGGACGGTCAATAAAACTCTTCACATTTGACGCACCTTGAAATTTTATAATGTTTGAATTTTTTGTGGACATGCTATCTATAGGAAGGTGATCATCCTTATCAAATTTTGAAACCTTCATGAACCTCTAGATGTGTTGTTACTAGAAGTGTGTCTGATCCTGATTATATATATATATATATATATATATATATATATATATATATATATATATATATATATATATATATAAGGGAGATTGTTTTCAAATTGGATATAAACGTAGAGACCAACCAAAGATAAAGAACAATTGAGATCTTAATAATTCAACAACAACACAACAAGACGGTTACCAAAATGTTAATCGAGTATGAACGAATGTGATCTCAAGCTATGAGTTTGGTGTGATTTGGATTGATGTGATCATGGTCCCCCTCCCTAAAAATCTGCTGCTTTGTGACCCCTACCCTACTTCCGCCCTCATTTGTCGTTTCTCGCGACATCGCCTCCGAGTCCCCTTCCTCCCAACGATGGGGGAGGGATCTCCAGATCCATGATGAATGTGGGCGCCACCGATTGTGTTTTGCCTTATCAAATTTGGGCGCCCCTGCTAAATATGGTTGCCCCTGTCGAATTTGGGTGCCCTTGCCGTATGTGTGTCAGTAGGCGTGGACATTATTTTATATATATATATATATATATATATATATATATACATTGTTGTCAAGGCCCTCGCCTAGGATCACTAGGCTCCCGGAGACAGCTAGGCCCCAGTGCGCCCAGGCGCACCTCACTGAGCTGCGGCCTAGGCGCATGCCTAGTTTTAGGCAATGATTTTTGTTTTTTTTTTAAGTAAAACCCAACCCGCCCCCATCTTCTTTGTTTATTTTGTTGTTGTATACTTGTTTATACTATGTGTTCATTGTGTTGTATGCATTTGATTAGAATATGCTCAATTTTATGTTAGCAAGCGTTTGTATTCTATTTGTTCCTTTTGTTGTTTACTTGTTTATACTATATATGTGTCATTGTGTTGCATGTATTT